>JBBPDA010000019.1:20007082-20025201 GCA_037974385.1 Arnoldichthys spilopterus | reverse complement strand
TAGGTAGATAGATAGAGAGAGAGAGAGAGAGAGAGAGAGAGAGAGAGAGAGAGAGAGAGAGATACACATATAAATGGGTGCTTATATATGATGTGATTATATTTTAGAATGTATGTAGACTTTGTGAAGATGAATATTTAGATGTTAGATCAAATGGGTGTTTCTTTGTACTTGATGCAATGTCCATTACAGAACTGCCTCTGAGGGGCTAATGCAATAAGGGCGTAGCTGAAATCCACTCTGTTGTTCGTGTAATCATGAGGTTAACGACAACGCGCTGTTAAAAACAGCTAGCTTGCAAACAATACAGCTATACCATATTCATGCAGTTGATCGTAAAGATGTTCTACAGATCTGCGCGATTCCAGGCGATGGGAAAACCGGTGGTCACGTGACTTTGTCCGTCCGTCCAGGCAAAATGAGCCGGTGAGGATTGGAAGGTAGGAGAGCTGTACATAAAAATACTAAATTAACTGACATTTCGGCGAATGGTGAAAAATGCAGACTTGGAGTTATGTGTTGTTGCCAGTAGAGGTAAATGACGTGGTCTGCTTGCCTGGTAGTCCGCTCTGTCATGCTGGGTGTAGCCAATTAGCCCCTGTGCTAACTGCGATCTGGCTGGTTTCCGTAGCCGATAAGCTAACTGTTGCCTAGCCGGACAGATTGGCTTTTTGCAGCGACAGTTTTGGGTTTCTGGAATCAGAAACGCACATTTAAACCTCCTTCGCGTCAAGTGTGTATCGACACTACAGCGCTATCATGAGTCTCTCACCGGTCCTGCAAAGTGTAGGAAAAGAGTGTGCTTTATTGCTTTATTTTGAGTCATAACGTTTGCTAATAATGCAGCTGCTGTTTCCTGTCGCATTAGATCTTCTATGGGATGATTGCTATCATATTAGTTCACCTGCTGCTGTGACATGTGTGCCCGTGTATTCTTTTCACCTCCTGAAGGGACCTGGCGTGAACCCTGCTGCCCTCAGCTTGTGTGGGATGGCTGCAGTTTGGCAGCAAGTGCTAGCAGTGGACGCAAGGTGAGGCTTGGCTGATCAGTATGCATAAGAGGGTGATCTGTCATTGTCAGACATGAGCCTAAGGTCACTATACCCAATGCTAAACGTGGGGTATAAAGCCCCCCTAGCACTGGGCTGTGGAGCAGTAGAACTGTGTCCTCTGGAGTGATGGAGATCTACCAGATGGATGAGTTGGCATTTGTGATCTAGCACTATACTCTTGTGGCTGCAAGCAATCAAATCTTCACTTCGCATTTTATTTTTTACACTGGCATTCAGTGTTGGTGTGCAGTGCCATGATGGTTATAATAAAGTAATGCTTATGTTGGGTTTATTAGCTACTGTGTATAGCAGTGTTGTCACTACTTGGTGAAATTCAGAGAAAAACAAACCGATAGACATACTTACATGTGTTTTTTTGCCATTGTGTTTTTATTGAGAATTCACCACAATGAGAATTGTAAGCTTCTATTGATCTGATGATTTTTCATTTACATATAAGGTAATACAGCTCTATTGTCACTGTTTGAATACAATGAGATGTCGTTTGGAGCAAACCTTTGTATACCTTAAGACAGAATAAAACAGCGAACATAAAAAAAAGAATCTACAATGTACAGATTTTAAACAAACTATATAACACAAATTACTATATACAGTTCCTGATGCTTTAGGATATGGATGGTAAGGTGCTGGTGCAAATGGATTCTAGTGGTATGTAAACAGTAAAAAAAATTGAACAGGGGGTATTTACAGAGATATTTGTGTAAACAGTGTTATGATGTAGTATTATTGCACATGAATAGAGGTAGAATAAATAATGGTAGCAGTGGTGTGGTAGACATGACAGGTAGCAATAATAAAAGGTACATTAATGCACATGAGGGATGTAGAATAAATAAGGGATGTAACTATAAGATGTCTGCTGATACTGATAACAAACATTTATTGAAAAGTGAAAATATTATTTATTATATTAATAATAATAATAATAATAATGATTATTTTATTATATTAATTTCCTCTAGAGTATGATAAATATGCTGTCAAGTATTGGTTTGAAACATAGCTCAAATTAATCATTTCTAAGCAACTATCTACTGATATTCTTTATGTTTAATGTTTTATTTATCAAAATAGTTCAAAATAGTTTAACTTCAATCCCAGTTTTAGGCCTTGCCCTACATGCTCTGAGATTTCTCCACATTCTCATGAATCTTTTCACAATATTATGTACTGTAGATGGTGAAAGAACAAAAATTCCATTGAGAAATGTTCTTTTTGGCAATTCTCTCATGAAGTTTGCCACATATTGGTGAGCCGTGACACATCTTTGCTTACAAAGACTGAGCTTTTGGTGGATGCTCCTTTTTATACTCAGTCACGATCACCTCACTTGTTACCAGCTCACCTGTTTATTGTGGAATGTTTTAAAACGATGTCCCTTGAATATTCCATAGACTTTTTATTCTTAGTTTGCCATGTCCAGCTGTTGTTGGTGTAAAATTAAAAAAGGCGTTTATATTTACTATATACAATCAAGTTATTCAGCCAAAACATTAAGTTATTTCTCTGTATTTTTGTCAGTTATACAGAGAACATTTAAAAAAAAAACTGCACATTTTAGTATTTTATTGCATTTTCCAAAATGTCCCAACCTTTCCAGAAATGGGATTTGTACTTTTGCTTCTGTAATTAGTGGCAGCCCTAACCTAATGCAGAAGTTTACTGTTAGTATTGTGTAACTTATGGCTGTCTTCTCTCTCTGTCTCTCTCGCTCTCTCTTTTTGTTCTTCGTCCCTGTCTTGTGCTTCGTTGCTCCAGGTACAATGCTTACCGCACGCCTACGTTCCCCCAGTTCCGCACGCAGTACATCCGCCGGCGCAGCCAGCTGCTCCGCGAGAACGCCAAGTGTGGCTTTGAGCCGGGGCTGCGCAGGCAGTACCTGCGTCTGCGCAGCCAGCTACTTGCCCTGCGATATGGGCCGCTGTCAGAGCAGAGCAGCTTCAGAGCCAGCAGTGTGCGCAGCTCCCGCACCACTCTGGACCGCATGGAGGTTAGCGCCAGGTTGCAGAGAGGCTAGATGGAGAAGCAGATAATGCAGTCATTTCAAAAAACATAAAAAAATAATTTGACATGGTATTTTCTCTAAAGAATTACAATTGACTAGGTGTGTAATGCTAGGTCAAAATGCTATATTGAGATCAAGATTCGGGTTCAATGTTTTTGGTATTTTTTGTGTTAAAAACATCTATTGATCAATTCTGCAAAGCTCAAATGATGTACTACATATATTTGATTTAGATAATTTAGGTAATTTCACCTTTTATTGCAAATGCAACTGAGCTATAAACAATGCACAAGCTTCCTCATATAAAAACCTAATATTGTATACAGACACCTGAGCCTCCTCATATAAACAGCCCTTATACTGAACACAGACACCTGAACCTCCTCATATTAACAGCCCTTATACTGAACACAGACACCTGAACCTCCTCATATTAACAGCCCTTATACTGAACACAGACACCTGAACCTCCTCATATAAACAGCCCTTATACTGAACATAGACACCTGAACCTCCTCATATTCTGTTTATTTCCCTCGATCCTTTTAAATCCATCTCTGTTTCTGTCTCACTGTATACTCTGCCTTCTTTTTTGTTTTTACTTTTATCCTTTCCATTCTCTGTCTCTCCATCTTTCTTGCTCTCTTGTGGTTTTCTCCCCTTTTTATCTGTCTTTCTGTTCCTGTCTTTCTTTCTTCCTTCTCCTTTCTCTAGGACTTTGAAGAGGACCCCCGTGCTCAGGGTGCCCGAGGTCATCGCCGGTCAGTGAGTCGTGGGTCTTACCAGCTGCAGGCTCAAATGAACAGAGCAGTGTACGAAGAGAGGTATGCAGCTATCATCACCCTCAGAATGAAAAATTCACATTTCAAACTCATGTTCTTAAAGGAATAGTACCTTAAAGGAATAGTAGGAATAGTTTTTTCAGATTTGCTTCTTTAGTGTAGAACTGGAACTACGAGGCTTTTGTTGGCGAACGATGGTCACTCGGATCTTTTCTGTTATTACAACAACAGAAATTCTCTCAACCAACTCAAACTGTATTCAGCTCTTTATTAAAGTGGCTTAGACTTGTTAAAGTGATTTACAACACAGTTTTGCTTACTGTGAGCTATAAAAATGAACAAAACGTTACTGCAACATGCTGGCATTTTAGAAATCAGCAAGGATGGAGAGGACTGATTTGATGACCCTACTTCTGTGGTAGTTTGCAAAAAACAGGTCCTGTTGTCTAAAAAGGCAGCTACATTAATAGTTTTATTTTTTTGTTTGAGGGGTTTAGAGTAGGTCACACTGTCCTAAAGTGTATTTTGCATGTTACTGAAAATGAGTTACATTACGGATACCGCACCACCTTAACTGTCTGTTTTGCGAGTTCTTGTGCTGGCCTGGGCCACTGCACTATAGACACTGCCCTATATTACTTTTACTTTCTCACACATTTACACTAGTCGAGAATGTTCTTACTCATTCACACGGTTCTGAAACGTTCTCCATCATCACTTACCCTTCAAATATGTTCACTTGCCAAGAGAACATTGTAGAACATTCTTCATTCCATGCCAATGCTTTAGTTTGTTCAAAACATTGACACGCTTTTGGAATTCTGAATATTCTCCATGCATTCACACTGGTTTATTTGATTAGATTTTTTTTATTAGCATTCTATGGCCAGTTGCCATCATTAAAAAGTTGGTGTTTGTTTGGGAATGCTGAGTCGGTGCAGTACTTATGGCCAGGAAAAAAAATACATTCAAGGATGTTTCTAATCACGCAGCTTTAAAATGTAGTTTCTAAGATATTGTTTTCCTTTGTGCAGGCCCCCGGGCAGCCTGGTACCCACTTCTGTGGCAGAGGCGAGTCGTGCTATGGCTGGTGACACTACTCTGAGTGAGAATTATGCTTTTGCTGGCATGCACCACATCTTCGATCAACATGTCGACTCAGCTGGTAAGAACACTAAATCAGAGGTGTTCTATATTTTCTGCCCTGTTACCTCCCAATAAGTACAATCCCAGCCGAATCCCGAACCCACCAGGCTGAGTGTATGTTTCATTTTAGGCATTTTGTTCTTAAGCCTTATCCATAGAGATTTAAATGTATTTCCATAGCAATCTTTTGAATGTAAAAGAAAATAAATGTGCCCAAAAGTATGTTTTAGCAGCCAGCAAAGTCTCAACATGTAAATATCTTCTACAAAGCATCCAGGGTGTCTTCCCATGAGGCTACTTGATTTAGGGCCAGTAGTATGCAAATTTGCGTCAAGGGAAAAGGGGTCTACTTTGAATCTTAAATAGATGACGCAGTAGTTTTTAAAGCTTAGTTTATATTTATTGCATAATTGCATATAGTTTTGGTTAGGGTTGCAAAATTCCGGGAATTTTTAAAGTTGGAAACTTCCCATAGGAATTAACGGGTATTTATGGGAATTAACAGGAATAAACTGGAGATTTTTTTAAAGTTGAAGTTTGGGAACATAAAATATAGTGGGTAAAAAATATACTGCAGCATAACCTTGGCTAAAACAATCAAATTAAAGCAAAAACACTTGAGTATCTATGCTATTCCCCAATCACAGGCACATAGCAAACTACCTACTCCAGGGCTATTGAGGCCACACCCCCTACATGCACGGAGCATTCCTCCATCACATGCACTATGATTTCTAGAATTCTGAACTACTAAAGCTACTTTTTTGAGCCCACAGCACAGATAGAGACTATTGAATCCACACATTTATGCTCAAGAACTACTACTTGTTACTGACAATGCTGCAAACATGAAGATGGCCTGGACACAAGAGGAGGACACCTACTCTCACATATTAACCACTGCCTGTGCTGCCCACTCTTAATATTCTCCAACTTGTAATCTTTCCAAAATTCCCAGCCTAAAATTCCCATAGAAAGTTTCTGGAAATTTACTGGGAATTTTCCACCCCTTTGCAACCCTAGTTTTAATGTTGTCACAATTATTCTAAAATGTGAAAACCCTTCTATCAGTAGGCTGGTCCAAATTTGCTTAATCTGTGTGCTCTTATTTAAAAATTTGATGTTGATATTTTTTTACATTTTAAAATTGCCTTTTGTGGTGGTTTTGTTTCTTCAGTTCCTCGGCTGCATTTTGCTAATGATGACAAGCACCTTCTTGCTTGCTGTTCCCTGGATGGCACCTTGTCCATTATGACACTGTCCCCACCCCCACCAACTGTAAAGGTGACACTCAAAGGACACGCTGGGCCTGTGACTGACTTTGCCTGGTCGCTTAGCAATGACATCATTGTGTCTACGTCGCTGGACGGCACATTACGTATCTGGAACACAGAGGATGGGCGCTGCATCCGTGAAGTGGTCGACCCAGAAGCCAGCGAGCTGCTCTGCTGCACATTTCAGCCCATGAACAACAACCTCACTGTGGTGAGTACTGGTAAAGAATAGGGGTGTGTTTTGGTTGGTTTGGAGAAGGTTTGATTATTTACTTTTTCATTTAAAATATACACTAATAAGTTGCCCAAAATAAATTTATGAAATCATATTTTAAATATAAAGATAAGAAAGCGTAATATGTTTTTTTTTATTGGTTATAATATAAGCCTCATTAACAGAAAAGTTTGGATTTTTTCCAAAGTGCAGTAAAAACAAATGTCCGTGGTATATTAATTCATGTGAACCTTTACTTAACTGACAAAAGTACAAAAAAAATATTTTCAATAGTTTTATTGACCAATTTAATTGTGTTTTGTAAACATACACAATTTTATAATTTGATGGATGCAACACACTAAACAAAAGTCAAAGTTGGAAAAAAAAAGACCTAAAAGTGCACAGAATATTCCATATATGACTCCACATTAAACAGGCTAATTGGTAGGAGGTATCATGGTTGGAATATTGTATTGGTTGTGGCTCACCCTTTTGTACTATAATTCATTAGAGAATTGTTGGTCTGTTTAAAAGGTTTAACAATCTTGAACTATTGAAAAATTGTTAAATATGAATTTTTAAAATTTTAATTATTATTGTATTATCATTAGCAAAAGGTGCCAAAGCCAGAATCTGTGATGGTATGGGGGTGCATCAGTGTCCACAGCATGGGTGAGTTGCATATATGTGAAGGTACCATTGACTCTGAGGCACATATTAGGATTTTAGAGAGACATATGTTGCCATCTAGGTGACCTCTCTTCCCAAAACATCTGTGCTAATTTCATTAGCGCAGTGCCATACCACATTTAGTGCCAGGCTGTTGAGCTGCTGAAGTCTTATGTAAAGCAAGAATGGCCAAATTTCTGAGTGCGAAACTCCTGAAAGTAAAGGTGATGTAACACAGTGGTAAACATGCCACTCTCCTAACTTTTGTATGTACCAAATTCAATTTAATTGGTCAGTAAAGCTAGAGAAAATCTTTTCTTCATATTTTTGTCTGTTCAATAAAGGTTCATTTGAAACTAATGTTAACATATCAGAGTTTGTATTGCTTTTTGGAAAAATGCCAACTTTTCTGAAAATGGGGTTTGTTAACTAAGTTACATTTATGTTCATTATGTAAATTCAGATTTAAATTAAAAAAGTTAGAGCTGTCAAGTATTTCAGTAGTCATTTTTTATATTTTAAAAGTGGCATCACACCAAGAGCAAGTTATTGACTTGACCTGAAGGGGACAACTATTTGCATATAAGGTCTTACCTCTGTGAACTTTTATGGAGAAGAAGGAGGAGAAAGAATAGCTTTAACTAGGTATGCACCACTGTGTGATTTGTAAGCTGATGCCAATATTCAGTATTTTTCAGGTATTTATCTGACAGTCTTGACATGGATGCCAACATAAAAACATAATAATGTCAATCTTTTCTTCCAGTATCTGCAGATAATGATGAATCTGATATTATCCTGCATCCCTAATTATGATAGATTAATGAAAAAGAAGTAATGTCTAGAAGCATGAAGGTTAATGTTTATAAATGTTATACATATGCAAGGTGTGAATCGTCAATAAATGGGTGATTTCCCTCGATGCTGGCAAACCAAACTACAGCTAGTTTTGTGGATGCACAGTTCACACTAATTTGGCAAAATGAGCCAGCATGACCCGTACAAAAAGTATTACAGCTCACTGAGTTATATAACAAATTATTCATGTGATGTTACTAATTAGGACGTAAGTATGCAGGTGATTTTAGGGCACAGGGTCATTCACACCAAGGAAAGATACAAGTTTCTAACAAACGTGTTTAAATCAATGAAAAATATTTCATCTCAACAAAAAAAAGGGAATTACACAGTAAAATGTGTGAACTTTCCACAGCAGCACATTGTTTCTTGCTAACTCTGGAACCTGTACCTCAGTTTTAACCTTCAGTATATCAGTATAGTAAGATTTGAAGATTTTAATAATGTTATTTTATACACACACACACACACACACACACACACATATATATATATATATATATATGATTTTTTTAATGTAGCAACTACATGACAAACTCACACATTCCCAGGCCATATTTAGCCTGATTTAATTATTTGTTGATTCATTCACACAAATAACCTACTATCAAAACAGCCATAAATAAAATAGAACTAATATAATTGAACTGTGAAGCACTTCTTAAACCACATGATGAATGTAAAGAATTGTTAAGCTGTTTTTTATGCAAGTTTATTTTTTTGAGCAAATTAAGGCAGACTCAGCCACCTATAAAAAATATTATTTTAACAGCGCAGGTCCATTCAAGCAACAAAAAGTGTTTTCTATGCACTTTATTAAAATGACCATATGTTTTGGGCTGTTTGTGTTTTTTTTCTTGTTGTGGATTTAGAATCACCTTTTTATATGAACCTTTTATAATCAACTAACTTGAACTTGAAAAAAAAAATCAACAGATATTTGTCGATTCCTTGTCTCTGTACAGGTTGGGAACAGCAAACACCTGCTGCAGGTGGTGAACATCTCCACTGGTAAAAAAGTGAAGGGGGGCTCCAGTAAACTGACCGGCCGTGTGCTGTCCCTCTCGTTTGATGCTCCAGGGCGAATCCTTTGGGCTGGGGATGATCGAGGGAGCATCTTCTCCTTCCTTTTTGACATGGCCACAGGTAGTATGATGCAGATCAGTATGGAAGATGGAATATCAGTAAATGTACAGTGCTGGGAAGGAGGGGTGTAGCAACTATTTAACAATATACACGAAGTTTAGATGAATGTTATGGTTCATTCCTGGGAATGTGGTGTCTCCCAGTAAATGGTTGCAACACTATGTAAGGTTTCCTTTGGTGTCATTTTAGGAGAATGGAACATCAGGCTATGTCCCATATGTTCTACTGTTTAGCATGAAGCACCAGCACTGAGGAAGCATGGATCCATTCACTTTATTAATCCAAGAGTACAAATCATTTAAAACAACAGTACTGTGATATTCATAGTATTCTGATGTTGAATGTCATCACCACCCAGTACCAATAAAATGGAAACTGAAATAGTTGTTGAGAATACCTATAGACAGTATATTTATTGTACAGAATTTCACAGTCCCCTGTGCGTCCACAGCATTAGGGCTACAGAATGCATGTCCTGAGGTTGATGTTGTTATACAGGGAAGCTGACTAAAGCTAAGAGGCTGGTGGTGAGTGAGGGAAGCTCCATCTCCAGTATCTCCGCCCGTTCCTGGATCAGCCGAGAGGCTCGAGACCCGTCTCTGCTCATCAACGCTTGTGTCAACAAACTACTGCTTTACAGGTCAGAACACTTGCTGAATCTGTGGCGGTTCAGAACATTACACTTTCTCACATCAAAGCATAACTGTTTGCGGTCAGGAATGAAAAAACGAATGCTTTTATTTTCATTAATTAATGATTAATTCATAATTAATAAATTTATTTATTTTATTTTAAAGTACATGCAGATTGTGGTAAATCACTATTACTGGTGTTGAATTACATGACAGATCAAAAGTCTTGACTAGGAACTGCTTATTCTTGCATATATAAGTATCGCCATATATTAGCAACATCATACAGAAGTAGAATATCATACATAAATAAAACCACAAACACTTGTGACTCTGTGTCAAAGCTTTAAGAAACTCAACTGCAACGTCCCAGTTCTTACGTTTACTCTGCAATATATAAACTGGTTATTTTTTAAAGGGAGAAATGCATTTGTGATTATTTGGCCTGGTGACGCTTGATGATTGTTGTTTCAACTCTGCAGGGTTGTGGATAATGAAGGCACCCTGCAGCTGAAGAGGAGTTTTCCCATCCAGCATGGCTCCCAGCCTCTTCATAGCATCTTCTGTCCACTCATGTCCTTCAGGCAGGGGGCCTGTGTTGGTAAGGGCTACTACAAAAAGCTTGGCATGAAGCATTTTGTTGAGGGCTGAGAGTCACTGTAGTGTTTTTATTTTAAAAATAAGGAAGAAGTGAGTGAATGTTTTGCTTAGCCATATGCTCTACTATTTGTTCTTCTTATTCTGTTTAAAATCTTAAGATGTTCAAATGTCTAATGTGTGACTGAGGTCCACATGTCATGAGATATCATTACATATACTAAACTTTATAATCGATATCATTTTTGGTAAAGTATCTTTTAGACTCCTATGTAAATTACCTCTGATCTGATTGGCTGCTCTATTGTTTCTCATCCATACAACAGTCTGAAACATTCCTTATGTGAAAAGTGGAGTAAATGTTTGAAAGCTGCATATGCATATGTGTGAATGCATTGTTTTTAGTGACAAAAACATCACAAAAACAATTAAATGTTTTTACAATGTACTTTCCATATATGAACTATCGATTGTATGAAACTAACAGTGCTTACATACATCCAACACTTTTTTTCTATTTGTCAGATATAAGCGTTGCCTTTTTTTGATTGCGAATTTGGTAACTGAAAATTTCTTTGTTTATGAAATTGTGCAATACTTTAAGTCAGTATTAAATACAGTCATCTTCTAATTTTTCAGGATAATTTTTTATAGACTGTATGCTTAGTCTGTTTACATTTTTTAATTTGGTGGGCAGTGGTGGCCTAGTGGTTAAGACCTTGCCCTTATGAACCGAAGCGGTTAGGAACCACTGAGGTACCCTAAAACAAGGTACCATCTCTCTACACTGCTCCCTAGGTGCTGTTGATAGTGGCACACTGCTCCACATGTGCATGTGTGATGGGTTAAACATCAAGGTCACATTTCGTTGTGGTGCGGATTGAGTGTGTTCACAATGACAAATAGTCACGTTCACTTTTTCACTAATTCTCTTCTCTAATTCAGTGACCGGCAGTGAAGATGGGTGTGTTTATTTCTTTGACGTGGAGCGCAACACTAAGGCCATCGTAAACAAGCTGCAGGGTCACGGTGGCCCTGTGCTTGACGTTAGCTTCAACTGTGACGAGAGTCTCCTGGCCTCCTCCGACGCAACAGGCATGGTCATCATCTGGAGACGTGAGCAGAAGTAGCCACAGCGACACCACGCTTTTGCTGCCCTGGCAACAGCAGCTTTCGTGCTGGTCACTCACAACCATGTGCAGTTAAGAATTTACAATCCTGCTGTAAAGAAAGCTGACAGAAGGTCCAGGCAGATCCACTTTGTCTGGTCTCGTGACGCTGTTCTAAATGAGACCGAGCTTCTTGTTTGTCTCATGTCAAAGTTTCACATAAGCTGTCCTTCCTGTGCAATGTTGTTAGTTTGTCAGTTTAGACTGCGTGTGGCGCTTGCTTGAGATCCTATGAAAAATTCATCAGTGCTTTACTGTCAAAATGTGTAAATTAAGTGAATGGCCTAAAATAAGAGATGGATATTTAATAGTGGTATGTTGTGGATAATGTGATGTGTATGTGTGTGGGTGTGTATGTTTGTAAGGAAGTCTTTGCTGAAGAGAGTTTCACTGAATGTTTTATTACTGATCAGGTCAACTGGCTTTCATGACAACACTACTGTATTTATGCCTTGTTAAAAAGTAATAAATTTCATCGCAGTAGTTGAATTTGTTTTGTATCCTTACTTTAACAAGTAATTACAAAACTTTAATTACCTTATTATACTAGAACTGAGTGTAGGATGTGGGGTAAACATTACAGAAATATTATGAGATCTGTAGAATTAGGCATTGGACACAGCTTGTAGCTTCTAATGAGCTCTTTGTTAGTGAACAGCAACCAGGCAGCAGCGGTGATAAAATTAGATACTAATTAGGGATCCAGTGACTCTACAGACAGACTCTTACCTCTGGACTGTGATCATAAGCTAATTATATCTTTCATAGTGTGTCTGTTATATAGTCACAGGGTTTTTGTGAGTCCTTAAGAAGTCTAAATCCAATAATCAGGCCTAAAAATGTCTTAAATATAATTTTTGCATTGTCTTATTAAAACCCTGGGTCATCATGTGTAACAAGAATAACGATGCACCAAGAAAGTTCCCCTGTGACCTCTCTAAATTCTTTTTATGGTGACCTTTGACCCGTAGGGTTAATCGCAAACACAATGGTTTAATAATGAGCAGGATTGGTTTCTCTCTGTTTTTGTGAAGCAGAGTTAGACCATCATAAACTATATTCCAGATCCTTTAGCTCTTAAATTTTAGAGTAGCACAGACCCAAAACCACATTAATACAATAGTGCACCAACCAGCAATCACATCACTGACAGGTAAAGTAGGCAGCAAGTGAACAGTCAGTTTTTGAAGTTGATGTGTTAGAAGCAGGAAAAATTGTCAAATATAAGGGTCTGAGCCATTTTGACAATGACCTTATTGTGATAACTAAATGACTGATTCAGAGCTACTCCAAAACAGCAGGTCTTGTGGAGTGTTGCAGTTTTGCAGTAGTTAGTACCTACCAAAAATGATCCATTGACCTACTCAATATAAGGCAGGTAGTGTTCCTGTTATGGCTAAGCAGTGTATATGATAACTGGGTTCACCATCACTCATAGTGCTCAAATGCTTTATTTCAGTTTGAGCATTGCATTCAGGGTTCCCACTGGTCACTGAATTTCTCAAAGATCATGGAATGTATTCCAATCCTAGAAAGCCAAGGAATTTAATCATGTTTTGGACTACGTCATGGAATATCAGGGAATTTTGTTTAAATTTTAGTTGCCATTTATCAAAATGTAATATCAACAACTCACTCTCATAAATTCATATAAACCCACTCATTCACTGGCCCACTAACTCAAACGTGTGTGTGTGTGTGTGACTCATGAAAACCATTTCAGCCAGCTGTGAGCATCATGGGGGCAGTAGCGTCAAAAAGTGTGGTTTTTACAGTGTGACCTTGATTGGAGATGAACACAGAAGCGAAGAGATTTGTTTAGTCTAAAACCATCTGTTTGGTCTCAGATCGTAAGGTGTCAAGGGTCCTGGAGTTTAAGGGACCTTGGACCCTGGGCCGAATTTATCACCTTTAAAACTGATGGAAGCCTATAAGAGTGTGAATGATCAAGATGTCCATGACTTCTCTGAGGACACATGTCAGAATAAATATATAAAGGCCTCATTATACTGTAGGGCAGAGGAGCCACCAAGCATGGCGGACAAATTAACAGTTCCTGTTAGAGTAATTAGTATATTAGTAATATTTTAATCATCTATGTTTAGGTCTAGAAGTCACAGATTGCGTGCGTCATCTCCCAGAGTTCAATGGGCTTTTACGTAAGGCGGAAGTACACATGCAGCGGGAAACGGAGTAAAATTTGAACCGCATCAAATATAAAATATGCAAAACTCCCTGTAGAGTATATATTTTTGCTCTTTTTACTCACTGCACACATGGTGGCTTATTTTTACACGTCTACTCGTACGATAGACTTCACAAAATTTGTAAAAGCGTTTTAATGATTAGTATCCCGAGTTAACAGTTAGCCTGTTTGCTAATAACGGTGAGTCAGTAAGGTCTCGGCGTGAAAACGCAGATCTTTTTCTGCGAGCAGAAACGTTTTACTATCTACAGTTCACACAGGAAATGAAGTGTATATTATACATAATCTAGCCAGAGTTCAAATGGGGAGTTTGCTTCAGGAGGTGAAACGCTGGGCAACCGAAGAGCTGCAGTTTCCTCCTCACAAACTTCCACACGACAGCTACATTAAAACGTAGGTAACTTCTGTGAAACGCGCATTTGCTGCCTTGTATTAAAAACATTAAAGAGCCACGAGATGTCTTTCTGATTTCGGTTGTTTAGATTGTGCGTTGGATCTGGAGCTTCGATTTGGAAATACGTCATACAGCATGTTTACCATGAGAGGTGAGTAGCTCTCTCACTGCAAGACCACTAAACATGACCTGCTTTCTTTTATGCACCACTCGTTTACAATCTTTTTACGTCCGCGATTGTTCATTAAACTGATGTTGAGCTAAAATTAAAGAACAAAATCACTTCAACTTAAAGTGTATAATGTAGAGAAAAATATTTGTAGCATAAAAACATTGTTAAAATTAAGAAAACATACCTTTCACTCCCTGGTCTATATGGCTAGTCTGTATGTGGGAAGTGAGTTTTACACTTAAAATGTTTAAATTAATGTTAAATGTTGATGTTAAATAAATGCAAAATGAATGTTAATGTTTTTGTGATGGCACAGCAACCGGCACATTTACAAAGTACAGGGCAACCAATCAGATTAGAGGTCATTTAAATAAATTTTTGGATTTGCAGTAGCAAAAGGAGTTAAAAATGTATATGTATATGTAAGTATAAAAATGTAGGCTATGGCCTCCTTAACTTGTCTCCTTCTTCCATTTGTTTTTGTACAGGAATGTAAGGGTTATGCGAGGGAATCTGCAATGGTATCCTTTTTATCATCTTAAATTAATACTAATTTCTAATTAGCATTAAAATCCTCATTCTGACTGTATTATTCAGCATCTGTGTGCATTGTACACGGTCCTGCAGAACTGACCTTTTTTTCACCTTTAGTCCTGTGATGTATTTATAAAGGCTCCCATACAAAACATTGTTTTTCTTGATATTTTAATTCCCAAGGTACAAAATTTTACAGGACAAAGAGGTAAGGGCAAACGCTTTGGTCATTTTGAATCAAAATGCATGGGTCCCTATTTATCCTAAGTCACAAAGTATTAACACTGATCAGGTCTCATCACTTTATGCAGTTCAGTTGAATGTAATTTGGGACATGGCTTACGGCCAACAGTGCGTTCACAATTTTTGTCTGATTCTTCTTATCAATTCAAGTGTTTTGGTTTTTGGGGTTGATTAGAGAGTGGTGTGGAATGCTTGGCAGTTATGCTGAAAAACTTATATAAGCCAAACCAATCTGTTAATTTATTAAGTGTAACAAATGTAATGATTGTACAGAGCAATACTCTGTACAATGATTACATTTGTTACACTTAATAAATTAACGGCTGAACCGAATTCTAACCTGAAAATGGAGTATCATATCAAACATGGAAACCTGTATCATTTCACCCATAGAATAAACCAATCACAGATCAGCGTTCTTACTCTGACAGGTAACAAATATGGGCCCTGACTTGACAATACAGCCATGCTGCTACATAAAACTTTATTGCATTAAATAATAATGGACTACAGTTGAAGCTGTGTGGCATGTTTTTGGCAGTTGAAGCAGGTGGAGGGACAGAATAAAGATACTCACCGTCTGGAGCTGCAGAGGGAGATCGAGGAACTGCAGGCTGAACTCACTCAGGTAGACCAGAAGATTAGCACAGCAGAGGAGCAACTCACTAATGAAGGTGAAGATTTCCTATTTATTACTCTCTGTTTTCTCTCCCTCTCTTTTTCCTTCATTGGCAAGAACAGAGTCAGTGTTGGGTGATAGCTGGTGTAAATGTGTTTAAGGTTTTTAAAAAAAACAGCGTCAGGAGAAAGAGAAGTTCAAATGCATTTTTTTAAATCCACATTTTCTGTCTCTTGCACTCCCTCTGACTCTTTTACTATGAGTAGAAAAGAACACGGGCAGACACTGGGATATGTATGAGGACAGCAGATTGAGAGAGCTGATGCTGGACTCCTTCAGGCAGCGCTGTGCGGATGAGCGAAGCTGTCTAACAGAGGACACCCAGAAGATCAGCAGCCAGCGGCAGGCTTTAGAACAGCTCTCCAAGTAATCCTGAAAAAAAATTATTTTCAGTCTTTAAAAATTTCCTGATGCTGTATTACTTTTAGCTGAGAAGATCCTGTTATCCAGTATGGGGGTGTTTTTGTCTGACAGTACTGTTTGGTTAGCGAATACCCTATGTAACTGGCTGTACCTGGTGCGCCCTCAGTAAGAGTGTTCTTTTTCCAATCCACCTCATGATAATGAAATAGCAAAGGCTGCTAATGAACATGGGTGTGTGGTTTGTCCTTATTGTTACTGGTTGTGTCTTGTGGTGTAACACTGAAGTGAGCATAACAGCTGTGACCTTTCAGTCCAGGCTATTTGCGGGAATTACCCTCACTTTGCAAACCAATCAACCAGTTAAATTCCGTACAAAGACTGCTCTGTGAAAACTAATCCAGCTCCAGTTGGGCTTAAGACTTATATGTGGATTAAAAAAGTCCATATTTACTTTAGCATTGACATCTTGTTTTTGACAAAAGAATTTCTAAGTTTGGTTCTGCTCACCAAAAATGAAAGGAAATCTACTCCTTAATATTAAGTGCCAAAGCTTTTACATGCAGCTAGTCCGTTTCCCTCCCTGATGTGTAGTACTGGGAAAGCTCATGTCCAGCTGTTCTTTTGATTTCCTTGCTATTGGCAATTCCATGTAGATTATACAAGCTTTACATGACCAAGTGAATGCCTCTATCAGCAGTGGGCGCACCTCAATTCCTCAATTAGCTGAATTCGTATGTAAATCTTACAAGAGCCATACCAATGACAAGTTCTCTTTTGTGCAGGAAAGCAGAGGTGAAGTTGGTGTTTGCACCATCTGACAGTGGAAACTCTGGCACGGCCGCAGAGCCTATGGTTTTGGTATGTACTGCTCTGCTCCTTGATTACCACCATTGAACCGAGAGTGTAGTTTCTTTGAGAAATAGAAACATGGCAAAGTGGCTAACGATGAATGGAAGCCACTAGTCTCTAGATTGTGGTGGCATTTGTACAATCTGTAAATATGGTAATATATATTTAGCACACTCACATATACAGAATGACACATAGAAATAAGTCAAACATTTTTCATAGCTAATCACAAGCTTTATTTTTGACTGACATTTAAATATTTTATTACATTTCAGTTTTCCACATTCCACACTTCAATAAAGACACTTCCACTTCAAGTTGGTTTTGCTGCTTTCATGTGTCTGTTTACCAGAAAGATTTTCGAGTTCAAGCATTGTTTTCTGGACAAAATGATGAATGTTTTGAGAGAATACGTAGTAATAAAGAAGTGAGGTTTCTGTAGCCGAGTTACTTTAGTCCTGTTCTGCTTTCTGGCTTTTACCCTTCAGCGAGATGTTCGTGAGCTGTGCAGTGAGAGAGTCCTCTTCTTCCAGTCTCTACAAGATACTGTGCTGAAGGCTGCTTCAGAGTAAGAAGAGCTCCAATCAGACAGTAGAGGATTTTCACCCTCATTTTAGTGTTTCTGTTCTTGATTGTGTATGTATTTAACTGTACAATTGAATTCCATGCAGATTTACGCCTGATCAGAGAAATTCAGCATATCAGCACTGGCTCAGTGCAGTTGAGGTGTGTGTGTGTGTCTGTGTGTGTCTGTGTGTGTCTGTGTTGTATAAATGGCTATAAGATCAGTGCATTTGATGTCCGTGTTTTTTAAATAATGTATATTAATTATGTATTTAGAAGGCATAGACATTAGTCAGATGTGCTACTGGGCAATGATGATAACCTGTTGCTCTCTCTAGGATGTGCTGCACACTCACCCTCCAAATCAAGTGCTTTTGGCTCTGCAGACTTTGGCCTCCAAACAGCAGGTGACCCTGCAGGAGAAGACCGCAGCTTTGGATGTTGAACATGATGTATCTGCTCTTGGGTAAATCATTTTGATCATTTTATGTTTCTGCCTTCATTATTATTGTTGTCTCATTGTTCAAATGATGATAATTACAAA
>JBBPDA010000019.1:19982491-20001991 GCA_037974385.1 Arnoldichthys spilopterus | reverse complement strand
GCTGTTGGTAGCTGCCCGCTGCTCCACGTGTGCACGTGTGATGGGTTAAATGCAAAGGTCACATTTCGTTGTGGTGCCTGAGTGTGTTCACAATGACAAATAGTCACTTTCATTTCATGTCATTACAGCGCCATTTCGGGTAGAAAAAATTATCAATAAATGGAGACAATGATATTTGATTATTTATTTTGCTTCAAGATGCCCACACAGTTCACAAGCTATATTCTACTTCATAATTCTCCTTTGATTATCAATAGTATAAATACTACCAAAAGTAATACAGACTGTATATATTGCTATAAATCTTTATAGTTGTTTTCTGTTTCAAGTGTTAATATTATATCGAAGGGCCTTGAACAACCGATTGCTGTGAACGGATACTGGCCATCATATGTGTGCGCACATATACAGATGATTGTTGATGTGAGGTCTTGCTTGTTCTGTTGTGCTATGCAGGATGTTAGACAGGAACAGATCAGGAGTCTGATCAAAGGGAACTCCACTATAAAGACCGAACTCACCCGTGTCCATTCCGAGGTAGGAATCCCGACTTTTTTTTTTCTCTCCTCATAACTGATGAAACGAAACAGGATAATAGGTCCTAGACACTGTAAAACCCTGCATCCTCATCATCCCCATCTCTTCATATAGTCTCTAGAGGGAACAGTGTTTGCAGTGGTAGTTTTTCATTGCAGCATAATTATTTGTATTATTTTTTACACTTTTGCTCTGTGATGACAAGTTAGTTCTCACTAGTGTGCTGATCTAAGATTCGTTTATCCTTAGTTACGCTTAAAAACAATTCATCCTTTTACTAAAAGTGACCTTTTTTGGGGATTAAGACAAATACTCCTGTAATTCTGGGAAACACATTGGTTTAAATGCTTTCCCTTGTATTTTTTTTTTACCAGTTAAGGCAGTTTGTGCAGGAGAAGCTCAGCCCACAGTTTGGAAGTGTGATTCGCTCTGCTACTGGACTTCGTAATTCAGTGTCCCAGGAGGCCAAACAGTTTAATTCCGTGTCTCTTGCTGCCTTGGATCGTAGAATCGTAGATGGGTAAATACCATACATACAGGCCTAAATACAATAAAAATGGACATGCACTAAGTGAGCACAATTTTTAGGTTTGGTCACAAAACACATGCAGTGAATAGGTCATTGTTTAAAAAAGAATTGAAAGAGACTATTTGTCACTGTGAACACACTCGAAGTGAAATGTGACCTCTGCATTTAACCCATCACACGTGCACATGTGGAGCAGTGGGCAGCTACCAACAGCACCCGGGAAACAGTTTAGCGGGTTTACCCCTGCTCAATGGTTCCTCAATGGTGCCTGGACCTGCGACCTTCTGTTCACCAGGACAATATCCCAACCACTGGGACACCACTGCCCTAGACAGTACACCTGACCGAAAGGTTAACACGATGTGACACTAATGTAGGCTTATAGGCAAACTGATGAAACTCTACTTTGATGAGGCTCTTTTTGCACAGAGATGTAACTGAATATAAAACCCTGTTCATGTCACAGTGAAGCTCTATGGGAGGTTTTTAGATTTACTTTGTGTCTTGCAGTGAGAGAATACCAGTAGACCAGCTCTCCCTCTATCGTGTGAACTCTCCAGCCCTTCAAGCAATCCGTTACAGCCTTTCTACGCCAATGTACATGGTGAGATGCATTCACTTACTTACACTCTGCATGTTAAAAATGCTGCTGTACGGCAATAACAGTTTGAAGTTCCTTCACAGTCTTAAA
Organism: Arnoldichthys spilopterus; assembly: GCA_037974385.1. NCBI lineage: Eukaryota > Metazoa > Chordata > Actinopteri > Characiformes > Lepidarchidae > Arnoldichthys > Arnoldichthys spilopterus. Next base: position 20,000,234 of record JBBPDA010000019.1, on the reverse strand, counting down.
GTTTGCCCATGTTTTCTGTGCCTATGCTTGGGCTCTATGAAACACGGTCAAACTTTTATACTTGTTCTTTTACTTACACCCACACCCAGACCTATACAGTATCTACAATGCAAACAATACCAAATAGTTGTTCTTGCATAGGTGTGAAGAGTGAAGATCTGGACTACGCAGGGGGTCTGTTAATGTTCAGTTTATCCAACTTCCTGAACTAAAGCAAAAGTAACCTATTGAAAAACTCTATACTCTGTCTTTGTGCTTTAGGCTCCAGAGGAGCTGTACTCTCAGACGGCATCTAAGAGGCTGGAGTTGCGATTCGTTCGTCGACTTCTGCAGCTACACTCTGATTCCCTAGCAGACACGCAGAGACGGACAACTCAGCTCCCCGCCCCCAACCAGCAAGGTACTGTTCTCAGTCTCGCTGTACGCTACATGCTTGTAGGCTGTATGCTCAGAAGAGATAAAGGTGCTGCTAACATAACGCTCATGGCTTTGCACTTTGCCCAGTTGTGGTTAAACAGGCAAGACTTGTTTGGAGTTGGCTTTTGTAGTTTAGCAGTGCTACAGAGCTAAAGCAAGTATGTAATTTTTTGTGGGTTTTTTTGCACACTTTGAAGCATAAAGCAGTCTACAACAAAAACACACATTAAAGATGTAGCCAAAGATTGTACAGCACTGAATTTAACAATCGCACTGCAGACAATCTGGGTTTTTTTTTTCCACATTTGCTCATCAAAGCAATTCTTAGACTTTACATTTTATAGCATAGAGTAAAATAGAGGTGGGCAAAATTATCATTATCATGATAAACTGGTCACAATCTTCTGAGCATATCTTAATATCGTTAGTACTTAAACACTAAAACGTCATGTTTCATTTGAAGGAGAGCGTCATTAGTCTTGTTTAAGTGAACATATTGTACTGTGGTGTGAAAATCACTGAATAAAATTTTTTGTCATATAAACAGACAAAATAATGCTTAGTGCTGAATCAGTGCTTGGAGGTAGAATCTATAAATATTTGTTGGCATAACAGTAAATCTGAGTGTCACAGGCAGCATCGCAAAGTTTAGCATCACTAGGAGATTGGTGATACATGATCCTTCTATGATTTTGTTGTTCTATCCAGAATGTGCACTTCGTTTTGAGTGGTTTATCAATTCATGCTGCAAAATCAGAAGTAACTAGAGATGCACAATAAACTCTGAATCATATTGTTATTGGTAAAATCTATTTTTATTTGGTCGATGTTCCCGACTGATATTTAATGACCTGTTAATTGGGGTCTGGAAGAGCAGAATGTTTAATTGATACTGTACACAATAGCAGGCTAAAATGCTGTGATTGCTCATATTTTACTTCATTTATAAACTTAGAAATGTTATACGCAAGTTATAATTTTCGAATCCAGGTCGATGTCGTCCCAGTTTTCATTTTTTTAATATTTTTTTGTATCCGTATTGGTATTGCATATAAAAAATATTGGATATTGGCCTTAGCAGACAAATCTCACACTGGTTCATGTGTAGAAGTAAAAGAGTCAAGTCAAGTCAACCTGAACACGCAACCCACTGTACTAACAAACTGCCTACTTAGTGGTGATATTTTCACGAGTATTGCTGCACATCTAGAGTAAAGGTGGAATAGTACCAGAGAGCTTTAATTCAACGATTTTTTCTTAAGTGAGATCTCTGTTTAACAAAGCAATAAAAAGCAAGTATTTGAGGCTTTGGTCATGTTTTAGAGGAAAAAACACTGTTGACTATTGACTTCTGTTCATTAGCTACATCAGCATTGTAGCTGAAGTGAAGAAACTTTTGCACCTACTTTGTCTTTGCTCATTTATTAGTATTATTTTTTTGTTAATTGTTTTGCAAAGCCTTTCCTTTAGGTGGTGTTAGGGAAATTTGAGGGAAATAATTTTAATATGTACATGCCTTTATCCTTATTTTATGCTGTGTGTTTGTTTGAGACAGCCCTACTGCAGCGTGTGAAAGCAGAGGATGCAGAGGTGTTCCATTCTCTACTACCTCGTGTGCAGGAGCTCACACAGCGGTGTACTAAAGGCCTGGCCTATGGGAGTCAAGTCAATACAGCCATTGCGCACTGGTGAGCATTTTGTTTTTCCCTTAAACCACATTTTCTTTTATTGGTCCTTTGTCAGCTTCTTCCTCCGGTGCACAAACTTCACAAGCTAAATTACCTTTCAAAACCTTTAAAAACTTACAGAGTCCATATACATCTTTATTTCTTGCTGGGGACCACTTATGATATTCTTTGTCCCTAATCATAGCGCAGTTAATTCCAGCGTGCTAATAACTTGTGCTAGTCTTGACACGAGTAACAACCAGAATGCTCCCATTGTAGTCAAACATGCAAGTTGCGCTCACGTTTCACCCTAAATAAGCTAACAGGAAGAAAAATGAACCTGAAATGGATGAGAAAATAATTTAGTTTTAATATTTTTAACATTTTCTCTGGCTGATAAGTCTGTAGTTTTTACATTTTGACTTGACCTTTCCAGTTTGAACCTTTTGCTTTACTTAATTTAGTAGCGATTGTAGGTAACAGTGCTAGACTATTTTATGTGTAAACAGTGACCAGTGCCAATTTCTCACAGTACAGTACACCCTCTCGTGTTATTGGGTAAATGTACATTCACCTTAGGGAACAAGTTGGAAATGTTGCCTCCAGATTGTCTTCTGTGGGAGTGTTCAATGTCACTCTTTAAAATATATTCTATATAATAATATAGGATATAATACATATATAGATTATATCCTACAGTTCTAGGATTACAGGTTTATATGGTTTTTATTTGTTTATCTTGGATGTTCCACTGCGTTAATGGGACAGTATAAATTATTTGTAATTCCTTGGATCCATCCAGATTAAGGCATCGTTATCGCAGTCATAGTCTCTGCAATAATGATATCACAGAAGGCTGCAATGTGCGTGTGAGCTTCCAACCAATCACAGAATTACTCAGAACTTCCATGTGAAAGGGTGGGGCAAAGCTATTGTAGGCTAAATGGATGTGTTGGTTTTGTGACCTCATAAACTGTACATAAATATTAGCAATATTTACACACCATCTTTTTAATTAGAGAAATGATATGGACCCTGAAATATAGTAAAAAACTAATTGCAATTGCAGTATTTTGTCCATATTGTGCCACACTGTCATTGGGAGTGGGGTGCGTTTTGTATGGTTTTTCCCTCTTCCAGAAAAAAACCTAGTTTTCCATAGTATGTGGCCTTTAATTAGAGTCCACTACCAATTGTATGTTATACAGGCATGTACAGACGTATGGGCAATGCAAGTTTTGACCCATCCTTCCACTTTTCAGAAGAAAGTTTTAAGTGAACAGGAATCATTTACACAAGCGTGACACTTGGGTGTGAATGTGTATAGTGTTGTGTTTCAGGCCCTGCATATTTAACATTTCTCTCCCTCTTAAATATCTCAACATGTTTCTGTACAGGTGGGAGCAGCCCGGTCAATTTGCTTTGGCGGAGATGCAGCGGGAAGCGCTGACTTTCCAGCAATGGCTGCAGAGATGGAAGCTGGCTACAAAAAGACTTGATTTTTGAAATGTAGACTTGTGGTTTTTGAATTTTTCCTTTTCTAGCATTTGAATAAATAATTAATTAAACTTGTATAATATTACAATAAAAATCTTTTTTCTTCTTTTTTTATAAATTTAACACTAACTTACCTTCAATATGCAATTACAAGCAAAGCCATGAGCAGCCAAACACTCCTCCAATACAAGAAAAAGCAGCATTTCAGTTTCAGGGTGTTTTGTATTTCTTGATGGAACAATCTTGAATAACTCTGTAAATTGGCAGTTTTCACATTGATGTTCACTCCCATATAGTCATGATTTTTTTGATTTCATATATATATATATACTTTAAATATTCCAATAAATTGTACTGGTTTTGTACTAACAAATTAGTCGACTGATGCTGACTTTAAATGTTACCAATAATTTCTTCTACACCCTGCTTAGTTAACATGGTTACAGTATCTCCTGACTTAAGGCTTGCATTATACTATGTTGGATGATTAGACACTTCATGGTAACAAAACATTAACTAAACTGTACACAAACAAAACTAAACACAGTGAAGACAACACAAATACAGATGGCAGTGCAGCAGCAAATCCCAGAAGTCAAATGTATTAAAAGGAAAATTTAAGGTGTCTTCTTAGATTGCATTGTCCACCATGGGGGAGGGGAAGAGAAGCTTTGTCCATGAGTAGTCCATTAGGAGCATGTGTAATGACCGAATGAAATCCTTTTCAGCAGCAGCGCCTTTATCGTATTCTAGTGAATAGGTTTAAAACGGACACCGATTCCTGGAAGCAAGAAAAAAGGCAAAAAGTTATTTTTTTTAATCCATATTTAATTTCGCCACTCAAACACACCTACTTCAGCCTGTTAATTGGCAGTTTTAGTGAGTAAGTGAGGATGAGAACTACCAAACTGTGCTAAAGACCTGCCTCCCAGGAGCAGATTAGGGCCCCAACCTTGCTTGCAATTGAATCAAATTATCAGTATGAACAGGTGTAAGTGCTATTTAAATCATTAGGACGTTACCTTTGTTGATCGTGTTTTACTAAATACATTCCAAAAGCGCAGTGTCTCGTCTCCTGCTCCTGTCACAATGGCCTCCCCATCAGGAGACATTGCCTATAACAGCGGGAAATGTAAATTAGCAACTTCTTCTAAAACGTTGGCTTAACTCAAATATCAAATAATGTATGATAGCTACAGATAGTAATGATTTGGCCATATTAATGGCTAACTGCAGAGTTTCCCCAATAAGCAGCAGACATTAAGCAGAAAAAAAAACATAAAACTGAATAACACAATTAAATTGCAATTAAAAGTAAAAAAAAACTCACCAGGTAGAGCACTCTGTACGAGTGGCCTGTCAGTTTGGCTATTTGAGTGAGCGAGGGGTACTTCCACACTAGGATCTGGTTTTGAGAGTAACCATGTGTGCTAACCTGGACATATTTGAACAGATCAGACAAGTCAGCAACATGGACGGCGGCTGTTACCCACTACACTACACCAGTCACACCCCTTATGTACATTTAAGCTTAAGTGGTATTAATAAATAAAGATAATTTTCATTTAATTTATTTACTTTATTCAATTTTTTAAAACTTGTACTTAAAGCAGTGATTTTTAAAAGACACATCACAACATGTCTTGGAAGTTGCTTTGGAGAAAAGCGTCAGCCAAATGAATAAAATGTAATGTAAACATTAAAATGTGAATCAATCAATCAATCATATACATGTTTTATTTTAAATGTCTATTGGCTTCTGTGGAAACCACTCCCACCAATCGGTCTACTGGGTGTATCCTTTCAGCATAATTTGAGTAGGGATAAAGGGGCTTATGCTATGCACACACCCAAATGATGACCTCATTTCTGAAGTCACCCATCACAGTTTATATCTACAGCGTCTTAGATTAAATGCACCTCACGGAACTCTGTTGTGCATTCACTTGCCTAAACTGAGTCAAAGTATTTAATGCTTCTTAAGAACAATGTTTTGCATCAATGACACGGTCTCAACACAAAACATTAATAAGATCGAACCCCGACCTCTGATGAAAAAGTCAGATTGAAACATAATGTGTACCGTTACACCCCTAATAACTACTATTTAACTCTTCAGGGTGCCCATGTATTCATGCACACTTACCAGCTCATTGGTGTGTTTAGACCAGGCCAGGTTGCACACTTGCGAGCCGGTGTCGATACACTGCAGCGGCTGGGCCGTGAGCGTGTTCCAAAAGCGGATGCAGCGGTCAGCTGTGCCCCCTCCGGATGCCAGCAGGCCATGCTGGTGAGGGGACCAAGCGATGGCCTTCACTGCAGCCAGGTGCTCAGTGTACTGCTGAACAGGCTGCACGCTGGAGTGGTTCCACACCAACAGCTGACAGGTCAAAAAATGTTCAGAGATGGGTTTAGCAGGATTTTATTAATAATGGCTGAATTTATTTTACAAAACAGTTCTCGCATGAGAGAACTGTTACATCGTTATTTGTGTCTTTTGGAGAGTGACTGGATTTAGATAATGCAACCGAAACGCTAGCCCTCTCCTGCTGCTATGAGGTGGTTTGTTACCTTGTTGTCATTTCCTCCCGATGCAAGCAGCTGATGGTCAGTGCTCCATTTGAGGCCACACACCTCCTGCCTATGTCCCTGCAGCCTGCGCTCTGACTGCAGCGGTGGTGTCCGGATGTCCCGCTGCAGGATCATGCGATCCCGGCTGCCCGAGGACAACTGGTCTGCATTCCATGCTAATGCGCCTGGGAGGGCAGGGGAGTAGTGAGGAAAACATGACTAAAATAAATGTTTAGAAAATAATATAGTCAGTAGTCAAGATCATCCTGCTTCGACAACAAAATTAGCTTGGCAGCTTCCAAAATATCTTACCAACTCGAGCTGTGTGTCCCTCCAGTGCAAATAGTTTCTTGCCAGCTGCTGCATCCCAGATCTGTACAAATCCTTTATGTGTGCCCACTGCCACGTGATTCCCCTACAGCAGAAAAAGGAAAACCAGTCAAACAATAGTCAAGCGTATATACACATGGATGTAAAGTATTGCTTTCTGATCTGTAGCATTGTTTCTCACCCTTTCTGACCAGCCAACTGACGTCACAGAGTCTCCTTCTACTGACAGGTCGCACAGACGCGTAACCTGCACACACAGCAAAATACAGGGTCAAGGTTACTGAAACGAACACATGCAAACTTGGTTTTCAAGCCAATGAAGATTCAATATCCAACTGCTTAAATGGGGATTTCTACTTCTACGTTTTGTCTTTTGTTTTTTTCAGGTATCTGCCAATGGTACAATGAGAGAAAATGTGCTAACAGAAAAAAACCCAAAAAAGATTATTTCCAGGTTCAAAAATAACCAGAAGAAAGCACGTGCTGCAAAAATAAAAGGCATTATCTAATGAAGCATGTAAGGCAGTATAAAACGCCATCGTCTGTCATTTCAATAACATTTCTACTACGGCAGAAACAAGATCCAAGAAGTGCGTACTTGGCTTGTGCAGGCACTCCACAGGTAGACACAGGTACCCAGTCCAACACTGAGCACGTTTAAGGACGACCAGTCCACCAGGTTGAGGTAGAAATCATCTTGTAGTTCTGGTGCATCTAGCACCTTAAATGGTATCTTGGAGATTTTGCGAGTGGGTTTCCTTGGTGAGCGAAGCAACTTTTGACTAGGAGAACACACAACAGGTAAAGAAATGTGAACTTCTTTAACTCCTTCATTATTCTCTGCATTCAGACCAATTATTACCATAAGGAATAAAAAAAAAGAGTTTACCTTTTGCTGCTTACAGGGGATAAGGAGTAGGGAGAAACATTGTTGCCATCATCAGGCATGGATCTTTTGGTACTGAGAGAATACTACAAAAGACAAGATTTAAACCAACCTATGTGTAAGACTCAAGTAGTTCAGGAATAACAATGTGATAATCTACAAGACTGATCATCTATATGATTGCCAACAAAGAAGAGAATTTTGTGTTTCGTATACTGGCAACAAGAGCAGTAATCAGTCCCATACGCTTATTTCACATGTGATAGACACACTTACTAAAACTGCCATTAGTAAAATCTAAATTGGGTGCTTCAAGAGGGCCTGAAACCAACAACTGTGGCAATTTCCAAATAGACCAAATATGCCTAATTTAGCTCATGAGTTAATGACCAAGTAATTCCCTTTATTACATGATTATTTTCCAACCCTAGAATTTAACAAGCTGTTCGTTTCTTTGCATTTAAGACATGTAACTGACCTCTGTTCTGATTGGCTTCCCTGTATTGCACCTCATGCAAAAAGCAGACCAAAAACTGTGATTTTAGCCTACACTGGCAGAGTACTGCTTACACTGCTCCAGGAAAAATTTGTGAACATACATAAATTACATTGTTCTTTTCGACATGCCAATATCTATATTACAAAGTTTCCATATATGGACAATGTGGAAATGTAGGAATTGAGTGAAAATCATTTTATTTCTTAAATTTAACATTTTGTTTTGGAGTTGGCCACAATCAGAAGTGTGTGCTAATTCAAGAACAGACAAGACTCACACTAAAGAGACTTCTCTTCTCTGGCGTTGAGGGCTGGAGCCTTCTATCTTCAGTTTGAGGGTCTTGAACTTTCTCAATGCCAGCTCCGAGCAGCTCGTTTTTCAGCAGTGCAGAGTATGCCAAACCATCCACTGGCAAGAAAAAAAAAAAACAACTCAGACTCCAAATCAGCCTTCAGTTTCAGCGCTATCTCAAGTCAAAAAACCCTGTAGACTTTATGAATATTACCAAGATTCAAGCACTCAAACTCACCTTTACCCGTTTCTGATGTTGCATCCTTGGTTTTTTTATTCTGGCTTGGAGATTTCTCATTTTCCTGCGAAGAGCAAAATAATTATCAGTACAAATCACTTTCTCAGTCCCAATTCACTGGCCAAAGAGTAAATCACATTTTCAATTCAGTGTCAACTACGTTCCTTTTGTATAGGAACTAGAAAATGACACGTAGCAAGTTGCTGCATGACTGAAGGGAAAATGAGCATTTACATTGATCCTGTGGAAGTTAATACTCCAGTTGGCTCCTGCACGTGATGGTATGAACCGGTCCCCATGTTTGCTCGGTGAAGACATAGGGGATTTGGTGGGAGTCAAGTGACGTATCACATCTGTGACTTTCTGTGTATGGGACATTTTAAAACAAAAAAAAAAGTAATCAAATGATGTACATGTTTCCAAAAGACTTTTTATGAGAAAACATTTACTATAAATATATAAAGGTGTTGCATGAAATAAAGCACTCACAACAGGGCTGGCATTGTCATTCTGGATGTTGATCTGCCGCAGTAATCGCCGTTCATATTCTTGATCCATGGAGGTAATCAGTCAGAAAGGATAAGGTTTGCAAGGATATGGCTGCATTCACACAAACAAAAATCAAATCAGAGTTGGTTATGCTGATGATGTCACATCAATCCAGACAACAGCACCCTGAGCTAGCATCTGCAAAGCATCTTAGCATCCTAGCTTGGGCAGTGGTGGCCTAGTGGTTAGGACACTGCCTTTGGGACCTGAAGGTCGCAGGTTTGAGTCCCGGCCGGGCACCACTGAGGTACCCTTGAGCAAGGTACCGCCCCACTACACGTGTGCACGTGTGATGGGTTAAATGCAGAGGTCACATTTCGTTGTGGTGCTTGAGTGTGTTCACAATGACAAAGTTTCACTTTCAGATTAAAAAAAAAAAAGTTAGGGTAGGGGATTTCAGACCCCCCACATTTCAAACCTTTCTCTAAATCTACTCTTTCAAAACAAAAGCCACACCAATGTAAACTTTAGTTTTGTTTCTTGCTGTATTTTGCTCATTTTGGTCATAGCTTTCTCTAATTCTGTCTCTTTTTTTAGCTGTTAATGGTAGTTTCTCTGCCATTGTGCAATTAGCTTGCTAGCCATATCTAATGTGTATGACAAGCCTTGTAGAAGACTCTGGTGGTCATGCACAGTAGAAGAGAAGCTATGCAGGGCAAGTTGACAGAGAGACAGACAGACAGGTAGGAGAGTAAGTTATTTTGTTGTCAGTGCATTTATATTTCTCATTGACATCAGGATATAAAGAGGATTTTAAGAAATATGAAAAAGAAATGAACAAAGCTTTAAACCTTTTCCTCTTAACATACTCAGGATTTACGGGCAGTTAACATGAAGCTCAAATAGAAGCTCATAACCTCTTGAACACCACCAACAAAAAACTATTCACACATACCACCTGCTCTAAAACCCCCTCAACAAACAGGTGGCCCAGCAAATGCTCCAACAGGCTACTTAAAATCACAGATTAAGGTGCAGAGTATGTGTCAATAGGTGAACAGCCTTTTGTCTAATTATGTGACTTAACAAAAGCTGCTGACAAATTTCCAATTCTGACCGCCTGTTTCTGCAAACACTGAAGATACACACTTCCAGGGTTACTAAAGTAATAACCATAACCACTAACCTAATTGAACCCTTGCTTCCTGAGCTGCTGAGTATGCTAAAACATCATCTTACAAACCAGATACAGCTTTGACTGGACTACTTTTCTCTGTTAAAATAAATCCATAGTGAATCGACCAGACAAGCAGGATTCCAGGATGAAGGCTCAATTCATGCATTATATTTTAACAGTCAAAACAAACTGGAGTATCCTGCAAATACACTGGACCTAAACACAATGAATAAAGCAAACAATGTCAATATTACGGTATATCAGTATCAATATATTGCCCAGCACCAAAGATCACACACGCAGTGACTTAATTAATGTATCATACAGCTGTTGCAGACAACCGAGGACTGATCCTCTTCAGAAAAAAATCGCAGCTCTTTACGGTGTCAAGAATTTATAAACAAACTGCATGTGAATTCTACCATAAGCTGCATTCCCGTGGAAAGCAAGTCGTTCTTTAATTAAGCTGTTAGTTTGGACTGCATTGCGTGTTGAAGGGTCTGCTCTTAAGAGTTTATTCAGTACTATATTAATGTCACATTAAAACAGTGGAAGATAAAAAAGGAAAATCGACATTGCTGGCTGCGAACAGCTCGACAGAGAGTAGGGTATTTAAAATCTGACTTTTTTTTCAGTAGCGTCGCTTGGTTGGCAACCTGGTAATATTAGATCAATGACAATAAAACTCACTAAAAAGATGTCAAATTCATAAACGAGAAAGCTAAATTATCCCCGATCTAATTTTTTACAGATTTTACCACTCTGGCTTTATTTATTATTAGCTTGTTAGCCTGAGAGTAGCTAACGCCCCAACTAGCTAGCTGCTTGTTTCGTAAAAATCACCAAATCACAATATTTATTCTCACCGTTCTCACCAATTCGATGAATGCTCGTTGGCGGGTGGTTCCAATGAAGTTAAACGCTCGATTGCGTTTTTAAAAAATATTATATACAACTGCTTTTCTCTGCTGTTAGCTACGCCGAGCTAGCCAGCCGTGAGAGCAGTGTTTTCAATTGACGCTGTCGCAAAGGATTGTGGGAAAGAATTCAAACGTGTGTCGTCACCATATTTGAATCAAAACAAAGGAACGGACCGTTAACTCAGCTGCTGCTGCGAAGGGGAATAAATATAAGACTGAATCAGAAAATAAGTGTAAAATTCATATGTGAACATATGTCTCATATGTCATAAGTCTTACAAAAATAAATACAAGTAACGAACCACGTCCAGTTACCAATACAAGCAAATATGGAACACTTACAATGATACATTTTCAAAAGATGTGTTTTTGTCTTACACCAGGCTATTGTTTAAAGTCCAACTTTGAAGACTTTGGGTACCTTCTGATTCTGATTTGTACAGATCATGGGTGGTCTCAATCACTTTTACAAGAGCCTTATTGTGATGGTTAGATGACTAAGTCAGAGATTCTTCAAAACAGCAGGTCTTGTGGAGTGTTCAGAGTATGCAGTAGATATTACCTACCAAAAGTGATCCAGTTAAGAACAACTGGTCAAACAGTGATGGGGTCATGGGTGCAGTAGGCTCACTGACCATTGTGGGGAGCGAAGGGAATCCCATCTGGTCCAGTCCCACAAAAGAGCTACTCTAGCTCAGATTGATGAAAAAGTTCATGTTGGATAAAAAGGTTTCAGACCACAGTGTATCACAACTTTCTGCAGTCAGGGCTGTGTAGCTTCATACACTATCAAAAGACAGCAGGTCAGCAGAGAGAGTGTGAAGTTCTGGGCAATGTTGTGCTGGGACCATAGGTCTTTGCAGTCATGTGGATGTTCCTCTGACACGTACAACCTGCCAAAGCATTGATGCAGACTAAATATTCCCCTTCACAGAAATGGTATTCACTAAGTGGTATTCACTAATTCACTGCAGAAACAGTTGAGAAATGATTTGACAAACATGACAGAGTTTAAGGTTTCCTAAATCTCAGTCTAATCTGACCTTATTTGGCTGTGTTGAACAAACTAGTCTGATCCATGGAAGCCTCAGGTCACAACTTCTAGGGTTTTAGGGATCTGCTGCAACTAACCATGTGCCAGATTCTAAGTCTTGTGGAGTGTGGATGTCTTGTGGAGTCCATGTCTTGACAAGTCAGTGCTGTTTTGAGGCAGAAAACAATATTACATTGGTGGTTTTATTTAATTGATGATTTATATACATAGACTCAGGTATGTATCTATTATTCATGTTCAAACGTCTAAATTTGGGTTTGCATTTGTGTGTTTGCTAGTCAATCACTTTATTTGATGATAGCATTTGCAAGTACAAGGAATTCGACTTGAACAGTAAATCAAAAATGCAAAGAAATACAAAGAAACTGCTACAGAGAATAGCACCTATTATATAGAATGCAAACCAAATGTGAAAGATACATACAGCAATGTAGATGAAGACAGATATGTCTGAAAAACAAGTGCAGATGTGCAGAGGTCCTACTGTATGTAAATGAAATGTAAAGGTTAATTACAATAAAGTGCCTAGGGATTTTTATTGGTGTAGGGTGCAGTGTTTGCCTATGCTGGTGATTGAATTACATACATCTCAGTGTGCTGCACAGTGGGCAGTCATATTATACCCACCAACTGATTATTTTCATGATATATTCAAATAACATGCTGTCATGCCTTTTGTATTTAGCTGCAGAAGCATTATCTTTATTAATGAAAATACTTATTTTATGGACAACTTATTCAATGCAAATGTTCTAGATAAAAGTTCTTATATTCTATTTAAAGATAAACAATACACCATTTATCTGTATAAATAATTGTATAAAGATTATCATTTTTGAATTGCAGGGATTTTTAAAATATTAATGTCACTCATTTTTCACAGCTTGCTATTAATAATGTGAAGTTGCAGTGTTGGAATATTTAGACATTTATACATGATATGGAATTTTATCAGTACTGGCCAGTACTCCCTGCAAGCCTGCACAGTCAACTTGCCTCAAACCCTTCTGAGAGGGCTGTGATAGAAGAGTTTGAGCCTTAGGACTTGCAGGATAAGTTCCAGGTCACAAAAGTCATCTTTTTGCTGCTGTGCACCAAGTTAAAGCTGCTCCAGGTTCCAGGGGTACTCCTGACCCTCTGACTTTGCACATTTGATCATTTCCCCTGCACTAGCAAACCTTCATCTATTCAAAACACAGTCAGTGTTTATAACAATATGACCCACATGTGTTAGAGAGAGAAATATAAAACTTTGCAGTGAGGCTTCAAGCCTATAGTTAGGAAACACTGAGCAATACTAATAAAAATCCTGATATCTTCGCATTTATACATTTGATAAAACATAATAAAATCTCCTACACCGAAAACAGCTGTCAATCATCTGGCATCTTTAGTTGACCTCTTTAGTTAGTTTTTTTTTTCTAGTTGCCCATCATTATTTGACTATTTTCTATTATTCGTTCACTTCTTTCCATGAAGGGATGAAAATGGGTAACATCATGACTCAGTTAGTCTGGCATTTACATTTCAACCTCACTTCAGGTCAAGTGATTTATTTATATAACGCTATTTACAACTGAAAGTGTCACAAAGTGGCTTTACAGTCTAGGTCTGAGCACCTAGTCTGCAAACCAAGGGTGATAAAGGCAAGGAAAAACACCCTAAAGCTGGAAGAAGAAACTTTGTGAGAAAAAGGGGAACCCATGCTTCTCTGGTTGACACCAGATATCAAGAGAATGAAAGAGTATAACTCTGGAGTTTATTAATAATATATAAGGTAGAAGGACACAGACCTAACCACTGATTACCAGTAGAGTCTATAGTTAGCAGTAAAAGGATCACTTAATTTCTATAATTAGTAGCAGCAGCTTCTGTTGGTGTCTGGATAGTAACGTTGGTTGGTTGGACAGCACATACAGGTGATCCATGTCGATTGATGACCAATGATCCAAGCTGAACATGGCTGAATGTCATTGCGAACACACTCAATCACATACAAAGTGCACTACAACGAAATATGACCTCTGCATTTAACCCATCACACATGCACACATGGAGCATTGGGCAGCTATGAGCAGCACCCATGGAGCAGTGTAGTGTTAAGGTACCTTGTTCAAGGGAATCTCAGTAGTACCTTCGGTTTTCTGTTCACAAGAGCAAGGTCCTAAACATTAGACCAGTTTGTCCTTGTACTTGGGTGACATATGTTTCCAGCCTTCCCTCTGTCTTTCTAGGGGTGCGTCCTTCCTCCCTCACTATCCAGTACTACTCAGTGAGGCTGTCTATTAGCTGACTTAACAGAAGCTACTGTTCTTCTGTTTATGCACTGAGCTATTCGATCATGGGTTAGCAGCAGTTTGAAAAGGTACAGGAGCTGGCCTCACACACCTCAGAGAAAGCACCTACTCATCACCTTTCCAGGTTTGTAGCACTGTGTGATAAGGGGAGAACTAGCAAACGTGGGAACTGGCCATAAATTAAATTAAAATCATGGCTCTGGCACATGTGAGTACAGCAGATATAACTTTGGTATTTTCATCACCATCAGTGCAGACACTGACTTGGCACAGAGCAGCAGGGGAACAGGCAATATTAAGCATGCTGCAGCTATTCCCAATCAAATTGACTCTTCTTCTCCTTTAAAAACCCAGTGAGTCAGAGGCCAGCGACTCAGTGGCATTTTCATAATGGCAGGGTTCAGTGTCATGCACTGAATGTTTCAGATAAAACATGCAGAGCTCTTAAGAACACCAACTAAACCATTTGCAGCAAAAACATTATAAGCTTTGCAGTAGTTTTAAAAATGCAACATAGAACTGATGTTCAACCCCAGGCAAGAAAAAAAGACTTGGTTGCTTGGGTTACTGTAATTTCTTGTCTCGTCATGCCATGTTTTTTGCTTGTTTTGGTTTCCATGTGCTTCTGTCTTGTTTATTGTTCATGCCCCGCCTTTGTTCTCGCCCATGTCTCCGCCCTCGTCACCTGTCTCCTCCCTGTTCAGGTGTTTATCATTTAGTTACCTATATAGTCTTATGTGGTTTGTTTAGCCCTTGGATAACCCTTGTCGGTTATCTGTTGTATCAAACCCTGTTCATTGTCCTGATGTCTTAGACCCTGTTAGTTCCTTGTAGTTTGTTTTCTGATTGATAGTATATGTTTTGTATGTACCTTAGTTTATGTTCAGTCTTCGTGTTCTTTAGTTTATTTAAATAGATTTTCAGCAAAGTCTTACCACTTGCACTTACTTCCAACACAACCCAAACCGTGACAGGTTATTATTTAAATTTTGACACTGGAGCAGTACTGCCAGAGCTGAGCTGTAATGGTTAACCTGAGAAAAACCAGACACAAATAGACAGTAAACAAACAACTAACAAACAAACTAAATATTAATCATATTTCAACTTTTCAAAGTCTTTGTCTTTGTCAAAGCTCAAAATTGCCAACATGCATTACCTGCATGTATAAATAAATAGTGGGACAACACAGTGTGATACTAATTAGCAATTAACTAAGTACAATGTTTCCTAAACTAGTCCTAAAAACACTAAGATGTCTGAATTCTCTGAATTTTCTCACATTATGTACTGTAGATGCTGAAACACCTAAATTCTCTATAATCTTTTGTTGAGAAATGTTCCTTTTGAACTGTTCAAATTTTGTCACACCGCTTCTTCAGAACCTGCACTGGCTGCCTGTGGCCGCTTGCATCAAATTTAAAACACTGACACTGGCTTTCAAAGCCAAGACTGAAGCTGTGCCTCCTTACCTATCAGCTATGATCAAGCAACGTGTCCCTTCCTGTCATCTTCGAGCATCAACCACTGCTCGCCTTCAGCCTCCAACGCTCAAAAGAAGAGGAAGATCTACATCAAGACTCTTTTCAATCCTGGCTACCCAGTGGTGAAATTAATTTCTCTTGTCATCAAACAGTTTGCATCACACAACACCAAGACTCAATGGACTGGATGTGCACATACATGAGATGTTCAGTCAACCCACACCAGTACACATTTGAAGGCTATTGCACCCAAACCCCCAGGGAGTCAACATTTATTCATAAACTCATTTGATTTTGAATTGGCACTAAAGTGGTTCAGGAAAGATGATAAAGCTATTGCCATACCAAGTTAGACTTAAAGCAACTATATGTATAGTGGAACTGATTGATGACTGGCATAAAACTGTTATAAAGTCCAAATTGTTCTGGAAAGTACCAGCAGCAAAAAAGCCAAGCGATAGGAAGAGCACAGGGGCCTTGGGGATTCTCAGTCAGGCACACCAAGTGCAATACAAATGCTCCTTTTATCGCTGCCTTTGCAGAAAATGTAAAGATGTATTTCATTACTTCTGCAAAGAGTGGGAAAATCATCTATTAGATTTCACATTTCATTATTTGTTTAATTGTGAAATTAATGCTGATTGAACGCATGATACTGATCAAATTCTTTCCATAATATTTTACAAACATAAGAAATAAGCAGGCTGCAGCTGAACCCTTCTCCTTGTGAATTCAGTCTTCTTCTTCTTCTTCCTAATGACACTTTTGTTGAGCTTTACAGCTGTACAGCCAGTGGTACAGCCATCAAACTACACTGACAATCTGCCTGATAGGTCCACAGACTGTACGGACAGATCCTGAGGTTTCTTCTGCAGGGTATTAAGATTAGGTTGTGTGGGCACTCTATTTTTTTTTTTAGCATCTTAGTGATTTAATTGGTTATGTTAATTTAGTAATATGCCTGTATACATCACATTTAAATGGAGTTCCACATGCTTGTCCAAATTCTGCAGTTTAGTCTTAAACATATAAACAGTTCAGAATGGTGTACACAATGCAAATATTAGCACTTTATTTGCCTTTCGAATGTGAACATGAGTTTTAATGCCGGTAATTGTAATGTTTAATCTGGAAAATTAAGATATTTAGATCTTATTTAACATATTTAACACATGTTGCTCAGTCATGAAAAAAACTATTCAACTTTAAAAAGTATTAGTAGTTTTAGCAACTGCCCGGCAAAATCCTGGATTGAATTTTTACGTTCTGGACCTGAAATGCCCAGCTCTGGGTCTTAGCACTGCATTTTCAAACTCCTCTGAATGACTAACACTAATTTAATCATGGTTCAAACGGAACTGAAGTCCTGTCCTGTGAGGGGCGCTAAAAGACAGCGCAGGGAGAAAAATCTTGCTGACGGTGAAGAAGAAGAACTCTTTCCTGTAATGACAGCATGGAGAGTTGAGCGGAGGAGAACATGAGCGACTAAATGAGCTTTTAGTAAGTACTTTCTTGGTCTTCTTTAGCTATTCATCATTGATACAGTGGATTTTCTGTGGCGCATAAGCCCAAACGAGGTCCTATTAAAGGAAAATCCAGGACACATGTAAAGTGCAGCTTGTAAAAGTGCAGCAGTTATCACCCTCAAGTAAAAACGTGATACCATACCAAACTATTTGATTTCTGCACTTGTATAATGCACTGCGGTATTTAATAATATGTAATTGTAATCTTGTTAACATTCCTGTGGCTCTTGAGTGTTAAAAGGCAGTTTAATGGGTATAGATGGGTGTGGAAGATTGGTGCTCTTCTTCCAGAAAGCCTTCCCCATGTGTAAAAAATTCTGCCCGAATAAGTGAAAGTGACTATTTGTCATTGTGAACACACTCAAGCACCACAACGAAATGTGACCTCTGCATTTAACCC
>JBBPDA010000019.1:19968389-19982391 GCA_037974385.1 Arnoldichthys spilopterus | reverse complement strand
GTGTGTTAGGTTTATGTGTTGAGGTGGGTGCGGAACAGTTGAGTCTTGAGTCGCTTCTTGAATGTTGAGAGGGACTCAGCTGATCGTGTTTCTCTGGGCAGCTCATTCCACCATTGAGGAACAATGAAGGTGAAGAGTCTGGTGAGGTGCTTGATTCCACGAGGGGATGGAATCTCCATGTATTTACATACATGTACATTTTCTTCTAGGAATTTTACAGTGCTTTACAATGTTGACACAGTCAGCAACCACTGCCTTGCATTTGCTTATAACTAGTAAGCTATTTGCACACATGCCTAGAGGTTGTTTACAGATTCACTATAGTGTGTATATGTTGTTGATTTTTAGTTTTATTATATATTTTGTTTTGGCATTGCACAGTCCAAAGAGCAATTCAGGGCAACTTTTCACTGCACATTGGATCTTTAATCGCATTTTTTCTTTCCTGTCACCCTACTCTGCAGGATGGCTGAGACCAAAGGGATGTTTGATTTTGCCATTGACCGTGGAGGAACCTTCACTGATGTCTTCGCTCGTCTGCCTGATGGTAGAGAGCGGGTACTCAAACTGCTCTCTCATGACCCCCAGAACTACAGAGATGCCCCCACCGAGGGCATCCGCCGCATACTGGAACAGGTGAGAGAGACAAAGTTAGAAAAATTCTCAGCAGACTCTTATAAGGGGTGGGAGTGATCTTTAAATGATATACATAAAAATGATATAATGAGCTAAAGTATTCCCTTGTCATCCACATGCACACTCTGCCAGCTGAACTGGGAGTTTTTGGGAATTTTCAGGAAATCTGAGGAAGTGAATTGAAGGGTCATCTTGTCTCGTTCAGTTCAGGCTAAAACACATTTTCAGTGTGATGGGTACCCTATACTGGCGCATGCTCACTAGGCAGATAGATGTCAGTGTGTAGGTTGTGCCGATGTCAGAAAAACAGTGACTTCAAAGTAATTTCTAATGTATAGACAGTATGGAGTGGGAGGTCAGTGGTCCATTTTGAAACAAACGTTACACAATAAAAAAAAATTCATAGTAAAAAAATGTCTTTCATGATATGGGCTCTTATGTATTTATGTATTTATTTATTTATATTTATATATTTTATTTTTATTTATTTATTTAATTTTACTTTGTTTACAAAACCAACATTGCTAACAGAACTTTGATAAAAAGTCAAGATTATAAAATAAGATTATAAAACTCCTTAAACTCTAATGAAAGGAAAAAAATATATATTTTAATTTTTATAACATTAAATAAATAGATAGATGGTTTTATGGTAATTCTGGTAGGTCTGTAGAGTGCAGAAGGTCCTGAGTAACAGCTGAAACACGAAAAATAAAGGAGATAAGTGCCATTAAGTCCAAACAACTAAAGCGTGCATGATAATTACTGAAGGAAGTGAAAAAGAGGAAAGCACTAGAGGAAAAGAGATGGAGAGGGAGAGGGAGCCCAAGGGATGATCATAGAAAAGGGTCTTTGGGCTTGGATAAGAGTAAGAGAGAATACAGAGACTGTGCCACAGTAAAGGATGGTCAGTTGCACTAAATCTTTTCATCTTTAATTGTGTGTAAGAAAGAGCTTCTCTTCTTTTGACTTTCACTTTATCATCAGGAGACAGGCCGTAGTTTCCCGCGGGACCAGCCACTTGACATCTCTCTAATTGGGTGGATCAGAATGGGCACCACAGTGGCCACAAATGCACTGCTGGAGCGTCAGGGTGAACGAACGGCCCTGGTGGTGACCCACGGATTCAGAGATTTGCTGCATATCGGCACTCAGGCCAGACCCAACCTGTTTGATCTGGTGAGTGAAGTCTTAGATCAGTGCTAGAAAACTATATCAGGGTTATTGTACTAAACCTATGTTTTTGTTATTTAAATTTGATAACCTTCATCGTTTTAAAACATATTTAAAGCCCATTTCTGGAAAAGTTGCAACATCTAATTAAATGCTACAAAAACAAGAATGTCTGATTTATTAATGCTCTTGAACTGACAAATGTACAAAGAAATGATCTCCAATGTTTTCACTGACCAACTAAAATGTATTTTATAAATATAAACACATTTTTTTAATTTTTGCAGGACAATCAAAAAAAAAGGTGGGACAGAGCTTGTTTACCACTGTGTTATATTATCTTTCTTTTTAATTACCATTTTAAATCATTTGGGAACTGAAGAGACTAATTGTTTTGGTTTTACAAGTGGAACTTTTGTTTATTTCTTGCTTGATTTAAGACTTCCGCTGCTCATCAGTCAGTAGTCGTCATTGTATCTTCATGATCCATCATATATTTCACAGCAGAAGACAGATCACATACTCTGATAACAACAAACATTTCCTCTGTCTTTTGTTCCATCTGCGATGAGCTTGAGTCCCAGAGTACACATAATAAAGTTTCAAAATGCTTTTCTTGATGCAGAGGTGAACTGTGTTAAGTGACCACATTGTTTTCCAAAGTACTTCAAAGCCCTACACTTACTGAGATTTCTCCTGATCCTTTTTTACAATATTATGTACTGTACATTGTAGAAAAAATACATTTATTTGGAATTTTGCATTAAGAAATGTACTTTTTGAACCAGATGACAATTCTCAGGCATAAAGTGGTGAGTTATGACCCCAAGCCCAAGCCTTTTGGTGGATGCATCTTGTATACCCCAACATGGTCCCCTCACCTGTTAACAGTTCGCCTTGGTATCGTGCCATTTTTTCCAAACTGTTTCAAAATGATGTAACTTCAATATTCTAAGAAATTGTCCTTATTTTGCCTCTGTTCCGACTTTTTATTGAGTATGTTGTATATATCAAATTCTAAATTTGTATTTAAAAATAAAATAAATTTGGTCAGTCATTTTTTGTACTGTGGTCAGATAAATAAAGAGGCAAGAGAGTTTACAGGTTGTTTTTATTGCATTTTGTGATAAAACACACTTAACAACAACAGCCAGTCAGCTTGTTCACTGCTAAACCCATACACCAATTTGTAGAAATCCTGATGCAAACAGCAAGAAATAGAAGATAAATTGTCAAGACCTGGAGGAGAAAATGAAAATGAAATTGTTAGGTCTGACTGATGATACAGTAATAATAATAATCAATTTATATAATTTTGTGTAATGGTATAATTTGTATTTGACGTGTTGCTGACAAACAGATTATGTTGTGCTGTTTCTTAATTCAAAAAAGCAATACAAATTTTAACAACTGCTATTTCAGTACATTATGTGGAGCTGGGTGCCTTTTATTCTTTCCATATGCCATAATAAATTGGTATTGACTGTGATAGCTGCAGTTTGTACTGAGGCAGCATCAAAGAAGCGAGGCTGAGCCAACAAGTCAGTGGAATTGGGGATCTTTTTTTTCACTGTCCTTTAACCCTCAGCTGGAATTATTTTTTATCAGTTATTCCTTTTTGCTGCATGAGTTCTATACTAAAGTTTGAGTATTCTCCTGTGTGACTCCAGTGCCCCACAGCTGTTCCTTAAGCTGTGTGTTTACAAGCAACAGTTTTAATCCAGTGGAGATACAGGCAGTCTTACTTCACTGCATGTATTATGCTCTTGAGTGTGTATATGTGTGTCTGCTGTGTTTGTGTGATTCACATATGGAATTCATGTCAAATTTAAAACAGTATAAACATTCTGAGTGTCAAGATTGTTGCATATCACCTGTAATCATAAATCTCCATTACCTTTAATTGTTACTTCAACAGTTTGAACATTTTAAAACATTGATTAACATTCCAAATCACACATTTTATACTTTACAGTATAAACTTGTCTTTGGCATGCATATACATGTATATCATGATAATATTGTTATTATGAATTCTTTTGGCCATGATAATCATGATGAGAAAATCTAATATTGTAACACCCTTACTCACAACAGCACCAGCCAGTGAGATAGTAAGCAGAGTAAGGTACTTTTGTATCTGTTTTTAAAAAATGCATTGATCTGCATTGCTGGTTTGTTATGGGTGTTTTAATTAGCAGAGACTGATGCAAGCAGGAAACCTATTCAAACTCTATGGCTGACCATTGGTATGATAGTTATAATGATCAGAAAATTTGTTGGTATATTTTTTGTTTGATGTGTTGTTGACAAACTGATTTATGATCTGTTTCTTAATTTAGAATTAACAGTAAAAAAACATACCTGACTGGTATCATACTGAGTCATGGACAGGGAGGTACAGTCATGCTTTCTTGGACTTTCTGCCATGGTTTTTAAATGTTACAAAAAGAAAAGAAAGCAAAATAATGGAATTGCTAGGTTTTCTTACAATGGTGATATGTGCCTTACAACCACAAAGAGAAATACCTTTTGTGTTTGCTTCACAGGGAGTATGTATGCCTGATGTACTTTATGAAGAGGTTATCGAAGTGGATGAGAGAGTTGTCCTGAGACAAGATGGCTGCCAACTTCCCAGGATGGAGCCTAAACGCATAGTAACAGGTGAATAACCACACCGATCAGCCATAACATTAACACCATTGAAAGGTAAAGTGATAGTTAATGTATCTAGTTGTTTTATTACAATGGTAGCTGTGGGGGGTGGGATAAAAGGCAGCGAGTGAACGATCAGTTCTTGACATTGAAATTGACTTCAACAAGGGCCTAATTGTGGTGGCTAGACAACTGAGTCAGAGCATCTCCGAAATGACAGGTCTTGTGGAATGTATGCAGTAGTTAGTAATAATCAAAAATAATCCAAGGAAGGGCAACTGGTGAATCAGCGACAAGGCCATGGGCACCCAAGGCTCACTGATGCATGTGTGGATTGACGGCTAGCTCGTCTGGTCCGATCCAGAAGAACTGTGTTTTTAATGTTATGGCTGATTGGTGTATATTCATTTTGTGCAATGGTTGCAGCCCTGTGATCTCACTGACACCTAGTTGTTTCATGTGATGCATTCACTCTTGGTGGTCAAATGCGTCTCCAGCTGGTCAGACTGAAACGGAGTCACATGTAATTAGCAAATTAGCTTATCTACAACACTATATAGCCTGTGTTTCTCCGTGTTTTTCTGGACTATTTAAAAGGGGGGGGGGGTAGCAATGCCTCTGTTAAGTGGCAGCAGTAAGCAGAATGAGCCCTATTCAGATATAATCCTAAAACTCGGAATATATATACTTTGTATATCCATTCCCGGTCCACTTGAACTCTACCTTTTAGGTCACTGTCATTGCTAAGTAGCAATAGATTCCACACCCAAAAGTGCAGCTAATGAAACAAAAACTTACATGACAAATAGAGATTGTGACCCATCAGTTGATGCACTAAGAGAGAAAGAGTCTAACTGTACTTTAGCAGTGGTATATTGCTTCATGTGTAGTGTAGCTTTCATAGCTTTGTGATTTACAGATTATTTAGGTAATTTTTATTGGTTACCCAGATTTAGAGAACAAGGTGGTGTGGCCTGGTGTTGACAAACCACTCAACAATGGGAAACTGGGTCCACTCGACTAAATGACTTTTTACAGAGCAGCACTTGACCTCTGCTGGTTTGGTGTGAACACACCTTGGTTAAATATTGACTGCCTAGACTTTCACTCCTGTTTTTCTCAGTGTTTATATTCTGCCCCCCTATCACACAATGCTGCCAAGCTAGCAGGGGGGAGGCTAGCTTCATTGGACATCTCAGCTGAATGACCTGCTAATTTGGTCATCTTTTGTCTCTTAATTAGAAAATGCATTTGGCTTATGTAGGTCAGCAATATCAGACACATAATTGTTTGTTAACCACTAAAGCAACCTGCAGCTAGCTCTCTCTGTCTCTCTCTGTCTCTCTTTTGCAGGCAGTACAGGAGACAGTTTGGAGGTTTGGAAGGAGCTCGATTTGCAGAGTGTGGAGAGAGATTTGAAGGCAGTCTTGTCCAGAGGAATCACCAGCCTGGCCGTACTGTTGCTGCACTCATACATGTTAGTTACAGAAATACCAGCTCATAACACTGTGGAAGATACTTTTCCATACTTTGACAAATCTGATCCAGCTCAGTCATGAGCTGGGTTAAACTGTGTATTACTGTGGTCCTCTGGGACCTGATTTTGACCCCACTGACTGTTCAGGACTTTAAGTTATAAGAAAGAAATTGTAAGGGTTGGCGCCCGGACGGGCCGGCAGGGGGCGGTTGAGTGCCCTGCCTTCGCAGCCGTGCTGTGGCGGGGGAGATTCCGGCTGGCTCAAAGCGAGCATGCGGCCAGGGGTACGGCAAGTTAGAGCCCACGTCTGCTTCTAGAGAACCTTTTCCCTTCTCCCTGGTGGCTGGTGTGCCGACCGTATGCTGAGAGTAATCCACGAGTCGGCCCGAGACGGACTCCCTGACGGCCGAGGGCCCGGAGTTCCGTGGCAGGCTTGTAACGGGTTCCCGCATACGGCCAGGGTGGCTAGTGGGCCCGCACCTGCCTCCAGGGGCTCCTTTCCTTACCCTTAAACCCAGTACCCCTTTTCCCTTACCGGCGTGACCCAGAGGGCGGCCCCTAGCTTAGTCCGTGTTACCATCTCGCGGGCTAAGCTAACCACTACACATGTAGTTGACATGCGCCGGCGGAATCTGCCACCCTGCGATTGGGTTCTGGGTTCTGCGATTGGGTTCTCATGTGTCGGCCTCGACGCCGGCGCGTTACAGTAATATGGTACCTGTAAATTTTTGAAGCCATATTATTAACACTGTTCCTTTGGAAATAAGGCCAAAGAGCATGAATTTTGTCCCCTTGTTGCCCTCACTCCTCCACATCTTTTCAGGTCTGCAAACTCACAGCCTGTTTTTCTTCCCGAACTTTTAACACTGAAAATAGCTAACACTAGCTAACTGCTGGGTTGTGCTACTATGAGTGAATGGCTAGATGTCTTCTCCCTGTCACGATCAGAGGTAAGGCAGGAAACCTGTGTGGTTAACAAAAGAGTCTTTATTTCCAAAAAGCAAGCCACAAACGCAAGACCGGCGCTCGGGGAGAAAGTTCCAGAAGCAGTTCAGGGTTGACTGCCTGGTTGTCATCATCAAAACGTAGCTGCAGTACTGTAATGTTTGTCTGATTTATTTATATGTGTTTTTTTCCCAGATGGCCTGAACATGAGAAGGCTGTGGGGTCATTGGCACAGCGACTTGGGTTCACCCAGGTGTCTCTGTCTAGTGAGGTGATGCCCATGATCAGGGCAGTGCCTCGAGGCTACACAGTCTGTGCAGATGCTTACCTCACACCTAAAATACATCAGTACCTCAATGGATTTACTGGAGGATTCAAGGGGTGTCTGAAAGTAAGCGCATGTGTACATGTGTTATGTGCATTTTAAAAATTGACAGATATCTACAATTCAATAATTTGATATGATTAATTTTAAGCAAACTAAATGCATAAAATCAATGGTGGAAGCAGCTATATGAGAGTCTAATAGTATTTTGCACAGTATAAATTTTTTCACCTAAAATAAAATTTTCTGCCTGTGTTTAGCATTTCTCACATTTGCTAATGTACCTTTTAATGGACCATCTGGGGGAAAATCAAAAGGACACAATTTCCCATTTACCCCAAAGGTAACATATTAACCTAGTAACTTGGTGCCAAAATTTTTCTCTTTCAATTTAGTACTAGAGTTGTTTGACTAACAAGCACCTTAATTAAGTAGTCACCCAAATCATTTGCATATAAGAGCTTTAAGAAAGCTTCTCTCGACCTTCTCAATCTGCATTCAGGTGGTGCACACTTGGATGTGATTTAGAACTCAGTAAGACTTACTGACCTAATAAATAATAATAAATGGGCTGCAGAGGCCTTTCTTGGATCAGATTCCTTCATATATATGATGGTCATTGCCACAAACTATTTTACACCAACACTTTAACTCTCTGAGGTGGTTTGTGTCTGGCAACTTTTTGACCTTTCATGTTACTTAGCATTATTAGACTTGCAGTCCCAGCTCTAAACTAAAGATGTCAAATGTAAACACCATTCATGTTTTGGGTGATCATCTTCACCTGAAGTAAGATCGAACTTGTGTAAATTACTCCTTTACGGACCGAACCATTCCTTTAAGAATAAAACACATTGAGTTTAAGTGGTTAATGTTCTTATTTCTGTTTGTGTGTGTCTGTCAGGATGTGGATGTGTTGTTTATGCAGTCTGATGGGGGTCTGACCCCTATGAAGCAATTCAGTGGCTCACGTGCAATTCTGTCTGGTCCTGCTGGAGGAGTGGTGGGATATGCCATCACGTCGTACAACTCCACTGAAAACAAACCCATCATTGGATTTGACATGGGAGGTGAGATCGTTATTGGAAGAATGATGATGAATGGTCAGGTGTGCCAGTATTAATGGACATTCTCCATAACCTCTTTTTGTAGCTCCGCCTTGCTGGTGTTCTTATAATATTTAAGTGGTGGAGCATTCCTAGCACAGCAGAAACTGACACAAACTAACACAGTGGCAGAATATGAAAAAAACAAAGTCTGTAATTTTTATTAGTTAAGTTAAAATTTTTTGAGTGTCTGCAAACATCTTTGACCAGTAGAGCTAGTGCTTTAGCTATGTTGACCTCTTGGTTGGTTATATGCAATTATCAATTTTCAATTTTCAATTTTCCAGACCAACCTTGTTTGCACCCGGTAACCAAGGCAACCCAAACCTCAAATCTCTGATGTGATTGGGGGTTAATGTTGGTTTATGTTATAATATGACAGATTATTTCTCTGTGGGGAGGTGGGAAAAGTGGAAATGACTGTTTGTCATTGTGAACACGTTCAAGCACCACAACGAAATGTAACCCATCACACGTGCACATGTGGAGCAGCGAGCAGGTATCAGCAATGCCCAGGGAGCAGTGTAGTAGGACGGTAACTTGCTCAAAGGTACCTCAGTAATGCCCGGGCCAGGACTTGAACCTGAGACCTTCAATTCACGAGGGCAAGGTCCTAACCACTCGGCCTCCACTCCACTGTTATGTCTCCAATGTTTATGGCCAGTTTGCACATGATACAAAATCTCAGTTCACATGACAGAAATGGATGTGGCTCCTTGATTAATGTATTGCCATCACACCTTAAAACCTAAAAATGTTTAATTCCACCTTTATTTCAGTTGCCATCAACCTTTCTGCACATATCTGCTTGATTTGCACCACTTAGAACAAGTATATACCAATCAGCCATAACATTATCAGGATATATTAGGTAGCAATTGAACGGTCAGTTCTTGACGTTGATGTGCTGGAAGCAGGAAAAATGGGCAAGCATAAATATCTGAGCCACTTTTACAAGTGCATTTTGTGATGCCTAGACGACTGTCAATTCCAAAATGGCAGGCTTTGTGGAGTGTTCTAGGTAAGCAATAATTAGTACCTACCACAAGCGATCTTAGGAAAGACTACAGTAGCTAATCATATAGGCTGTAACATTTCTCAGGGGCCGCCGTTGTCTGATTCCCCTCTTTATGATGCGCCATACATTTTTAGTAGGTCAAAAACGCATGCTCTATGTCTACAAATGATGATGTGGTAGTCCATTCACAATGTCGTCTGCCATTGTCCTGGTGGGATGTCACCTTGATGACAACAAATGCCTCTCTAAAATCTCAGTACCCATGAGTTTAAGATTACCAAGCACAGTGTGCAGAGCACTTAAAACTGAAATACTACAGACACTTCTCACACCTCACAGTGTACCATCTGCTGTTTGTGTACAGGTACATCTACAGACGTTAGCCGCTATGCTGGTCAGTATGAGCACGTATTTGAAGCTACTACAG
Source organism: Arnoldichthys spilopterus (assembly GCA_037974385.1). NCBI lineage: Eukaryota > Metazoa > Chordata > Actinopteri > Characiformes > Lepidarchidae > Arnoldichthys > Arnoldichthys spilopterus. Next base: position 19,972,629 of record JBBPDA010000019.1, on the reverse strand, counting down.
CAGGGGTCACACTGCAGGCTCCTCAGCTGGACATTAACACCGTCGCAGCAGGTGGAGGCTCACGTCTTTTCTTCCGGTACAAGATATACGTGCACCCAGATACACACACACACAGAGCTACGTCAAATTTGTCATTTTTAAATGTTCAGATAAAGGTAAAAAAATAATCACTGTGTCAAAACAAGGATTTTCTCTTTTTACTCGTATTATTATGTCAAATGTTATTCATAATTTAATAATAGTATGATACTATTACACTACTACTACTAATTATTTTAAATATAGTATAATATATAATGCAATATACAACCCCAAATCAGAAAAAGTTGGGACGGTATGGAAAACGCAAATAAATAAATAGTGATTTCTAAATTTACTTTGACTTACTTCGAATTTCATTGCAGACAATATGAACACAAAATATTTCATGTTTTGTCTGGTGAACTTCATTTCATTTGTAAATATACATCCTTTCCTGTCATTCAGACCTGCAGAACATTCCAAACAAAGTTGGGACAGTAAAGCATTTACCACTTTGTAATGTTGCCATTACTTTTCACAACACTTAAAAGATGTTTAGGAACTGAAGACACCAAGTGATAAATTCAGGTGTAATTTGGTCCCATGTTTCCTACAAACATGTCTTAAGGTGGGCAACAGTACGAGGTCTTCGTTGTCGCATCTTGAGCTTCAAAATGTGCCACACATTCTCTATTGGAGACAGGTCTGGACTGCAGGCAGGCCAGTTAAGTAAAGTATTTATCAGTAATTGGCTTTTTGTATTTATTTTGCATTTTAATACTTATATTTTTAGGGCCCTTATCATTGAAAATAGATTTTCATTGTAGATAAGAGTGTGACTAATTGTGAACAAAAGTTTCAAAATGTGGTGTTCACTCTTCTATACAGGTCATATTTGGAAACTATGCTTTAGAAAACAACATGTTCTAAATGTTTTGTTTCTGTGATGTCACAAGTACCAACACGATCATTACTATCCACCTTTCACCTCCACCCATTCACAATGAAGTTTAAAGACCTGCTTCTGCCTGGACTGCTTTTTGAATGTGGCACAATACATGGCTAATTCAGTACTAATCAATGCTAATTTCAGCTTCTGGAGTTTTTGTCCAGTCAAGTTCAGTTGTCAGTTCTGTGGACAAAATTCAGTCTCAACAATGGTTCACGCAGTAACTCTGTTACATATTAATGCACACACTAACCTTGCGTACCCAACTAACTTCAGGCATTCTGATGGTCAGAGGTCATTCTGTCTTCTTGAAAGAGTCTAATGCCTCAAGTCAAGTGAAAGTGACTCTTTGTCATTGTGAACACACTCAAGCACCACAACAAAATGTGACCACTGCATTTAACCCATCATAAATTCACACGTGGAGCAGCGATCTTGCGGTTATCTAGAGTCACCAAAGTGGCCCGGAGGCCCGGAGACGTCCCGGATGGGTTTTGGATCTGATAAATGCACGCATCCTCCAGAGGAGTCAGCGCTCGTTTGCATGTATTAGCTCTGGAATTACCACAGTTATCCAAGTAACATGTGAAGCGATCAAAGGAACCATAACTGATTTAATGATCAAATTAGCTATGTCATCTTAAGATTTCACTTGAAATGGTTGTGAATGAGCTGCCTGATGCCTATGACATAGTTTTATGAGAGCTTTGAGAAACAATCTCGCCTTAAAATGTTATTTTTCAACTGTTAATGCTAGATTGATAGATGCAGATCCTGTAACCACCTCTGTAAAGAAATCTACGTTGGCAGGTTTTCTCTACTACCGTTGTGTGCCAACTTCTCTCTCTCTCTCTGACTCTCTCTGTCTCTCTCTGTCTCTCTAGGTCAGGAATGTTTGTGGTTGGTCCTGAGTCAGCTGGTGCCCACCCAGGTCCTGCCTGCTATAGGAAAGGTAAGGAAAAACACAGCTTTATAATTTGTATCTCTTCTCATTCTTTCTTCTGCACTAACAATTCCAACATGTCTATAATCTCATTCTCCTTCCCTGTAGTTTTGCTTCTTTCTATGTGGGTGCTTCTATTATATTTGGTATCTGAACCCCACAGCTTCTTAAAAAAACCTCTTAAGCAATTTCCTTTTAAACACATTGAACCCATTAGGATGGGGGCACCTGTCTTGCCAAAAAGAGCACTATGGTCAAAAAGAAATCCAAACAGAAATCCCAAAGAACAGAGCAATAACCCTACAGAATTCAATAAGAGTAACAACAGCCTTCATAATTCACATACATTACTCATGTATGCTGCAGTATTACAGTAATATTGTATGTGGTACTAAGGTACACTCACAACTGAACAAAACGGATGTAACAGCGAAATATAGCCGCAAGCGGCAATGAGCGGGTCCAAGCACACGGAGCACAGTGGCACCAGTTCGGGGCCTGGTCACAGACAGAACAATCATGTGGCAGACTGGGTTTATAGAAAGGCCTGCATCATTTTCCGATCAGTAAGGACTAATGCACCAGACTGGGTGTTTCTGACAGAGAGAACAGACTCATAATCCCCAAATCTGTCTGACCTTTTCCACATGGCTCTTCAGCGATGATATGTGCTACATTAGAACATCCTGCCTTTTGACCACTGTGCAACATGCAGCTGTGATGATTTGTTAAAAAAAGCTTGGATGCAAATGCAAGTAAAAATAAAAAATAATAAATATATAATCAATAAATTAATAAAGAGACACAAAGACATGTGCAAATCCAGGCAGAGTCAATGGGGACAAAAGGTCACAAAGAGAAAAACAAAAATCCAAGTGAAAACACAGGCTGAGGTTGAAATTCCAGCAAACAGTAATATCAAAGGCAAAAAACAGGGCAAAATCCAAAAACAGGCAAAAAGGTCAAGATACCAGTAAAGACAGATGTAAACAGAATTGGTGAGAAACATAAAGAGAAATCATGAGTCTTTGCAAAGATCTGTGCTGCTCTGCAGATTAATAATTAGACCATTGGCCAAGCGGAAAATTGTTTGGAATCCCCTCCACATTGCCCCCCCCCCCTTACAAGCCCCTTTTTCCTGCCCTGTTAAGTCGTTTTGTCATGTAACTGTTCTCAGCTGAAGTATAAAGGGCTGGAAAAGCCTTGGTAGAATCATTTCAGGAGTGGAAATAATTCAGCTTCAGTGTTTCTAAAATGTTTGATGTAAAAAATTTGCTTTTGATTTGCTCTGTAACAATCATTGTGCATCTATTATATCAATATATGTTAATGTATCATTTTAATAAACATTATAAAAATATTTACAATATAAACCACATTGTATTTTATTCTATTTTTATTTTTTCCAAATTGAGCAAATGTACACATCGCACTTAGGACTCATTACTGAAGATTTAAAACCAAATAAAAAAAATTATAACAGTAAAGACAAACTAATAAATGGTATAAAACAAGAAATAAGTAATTAAATACATGTTTACAAATGCTTTTTAATAATACATAAAAATAAAACACATCATGCTTATGTGATGTTAACATATTATATGACATATTATATACATGTTATGTAACATTTTACATTTCGCTTTTTCAAATATTGACTATAATTATTATAAATTTGATAGGTTTATTAAAAATAATACAACAACTAAAATAAAATTAAAAGTAATAATTTTAAATAATTGAACACAGATTGTTACAGAGCAAATATCAAGCAATAACTGAAAATATGTTTCTAAAAGTTGTCAACAAAATCCAGCCTTTCATATTATGTAATACTATATATATATATACAGAGCTCAATACAAAAGGATCGGTGAAGTTTTTGACATAAACTGCACTCAGACAGTTTTTAGCACATCAGAATTGCCGATTTACACCAAATTTGGACCACTTGGTCAGAGTGGTATTCTAAACAATCCTGTTAAGTTTAAACCAAATCTAAAAAAGTATGCCTGACTTGTAGCAATACAGCTTGATCAGACTGGCCTCGATTGTAAGGGTTGGCGCCCGGACGGGCCGGCAGGGGGGCGGTTGTGTGCCCTGCTTTCGCAGTCGCGCTCTGTTGGGTCGGCCGGGGGTGTGTCACCATGGTTACGGCAATCATGCTTATGTGTTTCACCTGAGCCAAAGGCTTTTAACGCTGGTTGCCGGGGTGGGTGGCACGCGGTCCTTAGCTAAATTCCTGTTGGCTGGTGTGGCTGCTTGTCTTAGCCACACCGGACTCGTGCCGGTAATTTGGTAAAGGTTCTGGGTTTTAACTCAGG
>JBBPDA010000019.1:19952534-19968289 GCA_037974385.1 Arnoldichthys spilopterus | reverse complement strand
AAATTTTATGTTGATTAAGTTACTAAAACAGACTCTTTGAGTATTTCTATATTTTTGTTTAGCTCGGGGGACAGACAAGGTCTGAATATATTCTAACCTTGGTCTACACAGCTAGCAGATGGTCGGAATAGCTGGTTTATCTCTGATAATCCACTAATTACTTTTGCCAATATCTGCAGATACTGGTATGATTCTGATATCATTACGCATACTTAAACTTTTGACTCTTGGATCCTCTCATGAATTCATCCTCAAGCTCACAGGTGTTTTTACTGACACAGTCTCCTTCATAGAGGTTGTATAAGACCAGGACAGTGTCATTTCCACTATCTCTATTAATGTCAACAAGAGTAGCTTAATGGTACTTGGATACACCTGTTCTGGACAATGCCAAATGAATTGTAGATTTCCTGTAACTGATGATGAACTTTTAAAGAACCTGATAGGATAATAATAATAATTATAATCAGGTAAAAAGGTAGTTTTGTTTAGAAATCTTTAGAGTAACCAAGCATGATATATATTAGTTTGCCACTAGGGCTAATTGGGCACACTTTGCCTGCCAAGCCCTGTTGACCTGGTCTCCCTCTGCGTTGATCATACCCCTGGAATGATCAGATGCAACTGCATTTATGGACTAAAGCTGCTTTGGGACAATGACTATTGTAGGAGATGTCATTTAAATAAATCTGAATTAAAATCAAGTGTATTCAGCAAAGACACATTCCTATATGGCTAAACAAGAAGAAAGCATGACTGCCTTCTCTCTGCAGGGGTCTGGTGTTTAGATCTGTATTCTCAGCCATTTTCTGTTGTTATTGCTCGTCTATAGCAGTACTTATAGTGTTGTTGCTGCTATTCTTGCCCTCACAATGGTCTCCATTGCAAATGGAAGGTAAAACATGGGCCGATGTTGTAAAATGTCTCACTAACTATCACAGTCAAATCAAGAGTCTTCCAGAAGATGATATCTAAACATATCTCTTTTTTCTCAGTTTCCTGGAAGCACTGTCTGGAACATTGTCAGAGTGAATGCATGAACACGAGGGAATGTGGCTGGGTGTATATGAGGATTAGATTCTGATGGAGGGGGAATGGTTGAGAAAGAGAATCCTGAGTAGCAGATCCAGTAATGAGCTCTCTGCTGTAGACATTTTCATTAGAAGAGAGGGGCCCGAGCAACACACAGCCTGATGGCACATCTGAATGAGTGCAAATTCAATGTCAAAATAGATTTGCTAAATTGGATTTGTATGGAGTGAAGCTGGCAGTGGAGAGAATGCAGGAGCAGAAAGGTGTGAGGAACCCTATAGTCTCAAACACACAGGTTTGGAAGAGATTTTCTCAAGGTGGAGAATTAGCCATATATAATCTGGGGTTTTAGAAGGAGTCATGACGCAAAGTTTTGCTGTTTTGATGAGATGAAATTTAAATCTGATTGCATCAGACCTGTGCTTTGCCACTTGTGTGAGGCTTCAAGTAGTTTCTAGTAGAACAGTTTTTCAGTTACAACATTGAAGCATCATAGGGCCTATGTTTCAGCATGTAGTCAACCTCAGCAGTAGCTCTAGAAGGTTTTATGTAAGCTAGGGTAGTGGTAATTATGGCAAGTAAAAAGCTGTGATCAGATGTTAGGGGGTTTCATTTTAGTGAAGGCTTGGTTACAGTTTTGGGAGCCACCTATCAGTAGTATAGAGATATTGTGACTGTGTTAACAACTGCCAACTAGCCCATATCATTATAGCTTCTACAACTAAAGAACAACACATATTGCTGTGCTTGCATTCATCTGCCTGATTAATATAACAACTGGCAGCATACCACAGAGATTACAGCCTAGTTAAAGAGAGTCCAACTTTTTAAAGGACTGTGAGTTGATGTGTGCAGGAAATGGTTGGCATCTGATTTTCTTGTCACAGTATTGGAAATTCTTTACCATGGTCAACCAACTTCTTACCCAGTTAGCAAGCTTGGACCTAGCACAGCTCAAATCAGTTCCCACAATCTACAAAAAACAAACTAATGATGAAGTGGTGTATTAACATTTTGGCCTTGAAAAAGCTGTGTAAACTGCCACTGTGATCTAAGGCAAATGGAGATCTTTGTTGGTCTCTTGTCATTGTTTAAGGTGAAATAAGGCAGAAAGATGGATGGACACACTGCTTTCAGGTTTGTCCTGTATTACAAAGACAGATGACATTTTGTAAAATTTTCATTTTGTTTTGAGCATTTATAAAAATGGGGGGGGGGTGACTGAACTGGAGTGTTGGTTATGTTTGGAGCTTAGATTAGTCGAGTAGTATCATCCCACAGAATTACTTTTAAAAGTACAGTAAATGTGCTGCAATATGTCACATTTCATGAAATGTATGGTCAAGAAGTTCAATGAGGAATCTTTTGATTATTAGAACTTTGGATTTGATTAAAGTGACGCAGCTAGATGTTTCTCCTCTGGCAAAAACCCCATCAATATGTGTTATATTGTTATGTTATATTGTATATTGTTATATTTAAAAAAAATAAACATCACATTAATACTGAATGTAAGGAAGCAAACGTTAGCTTGGATGAGAAATGGGCATTAGAGAACTACTGCCAAGTAGGGCAGCATGTGAGCTTGACTGAGCAGGCTGTCCAGGATACAGGTTGTGTCTGAGGGTATAATTAATTTTGGTGTTCTGGATCAGTTAGGGTCACAGAATGGGTTTGGGATTGGAAAGCCCATCGTCATCTCAAACTTTTCTTTTTCTCGTGTCCACAGTACCTGTCTGTGTCCACAGGATAACTGTATTTTACAGTGATAGATTCCAGCAGTAATTCTCACAACATAGCACATTGAGCTTCATGTGTTGTTACATATTCTAGACATACATATTCTAGGGATATCATAGAGCTACACCCCAAAATGTACTGTAAATAATAAAAGGAAATCTAAGGAAATCTAATATAAACCAGTGTGCTGTGCATTAGCATTTCCTATGTGGTGCAGTGTGGGATTTATTTTCTTCCTTGAGGCTTTTGTAGCATACATTTAGGATGTTTGGATTAGTTCCGGTATGTAATAGCTGCATTTGGACTTGCAGCTGGGATTTCAGACAGACTTTGTGCTATGATGCTTTTTAGAAACTAGACCTTGAGCATCAAAGATCACTGTGAGCTGGTGGAGTTGAGTGAGTATCCTTTTTAACACTCCTTCTAATTTGTAAAATGATCTTAACACTGTTATACCTTTGGGAAACTCAGACCTAATTAGATTTTATACTGCAATACCCCACATTTTCATCATAAGTGTAAGGAGAGCAGGGTAAGAAGAGCAGTTTCAGTATGAATGTATGAGGATGTTGATCATCACTCATTGTTAGCCATGTTAGAGCATTAGCGTTTGAGTAAAGCATTTCTTCAAATCAAGATAACCAGGAGGCCCCTAATTTTCTGTGAATGATCAGTTATGCTGTTTTTCCAAGGGCAGTGGTGGCCAAATAGTTAGGACATTGCCCTTATGAACTGAACGTTGCGGGTTCAGTTCCAGGCTCGCTCACCACTGAGGTGGAGCCTACAGCTTACCCTTGAGCAAGGTACAATCCCGCTACACTGTTGATAGCTGCCCACTGCTCCACATGTGCAGGTGTGATGGGTTAAATGCAGAGGTCACATTTCGTTGTGGTGCTTGAGTGTGTTCACATTTATACATAGTCACTTTCACAAGCTTTTGGCAACAGTTTGCATTTAAAATTCTTTTATACAGTGATATGGATGACACCAAAGTCATTTCAGTTCAACTGAGTTTTATATATATAGCACTTTTTTTACAATGGATTGAACAAGCCACACTGACAAAAACTGACAAAAGGTGGAACATGAGAATACTCAAAATCTTGCTAGTCTGCAAAATCTTATCTTTGTCTTGTGTGTAGAGTATGGGCATACGAGTTTGGTATTTCTCTGTATTTTTTAATTTACCCTCTCAGCAGTTTGTAATCACTCATTATATTATTTATTTATTTAACTTTATATACAGTAATAACATATACAGTGCAGATCTGAATACTGTAAACTAGACTGTAAACTAGGTGTTTTCATAAAATGTATTTTTCATTTAAATTTAATAAAAATACTTTTTATACAGCAAAAATAAGGAATGGTTGAAAATGTCCATGTTGGATTCACTTAAGACTGCCCTTTAGCATCTCATCAGCTTGGAAGACATTATCAAGTGGCAGTTCAAGTTCTCAGGTGTTCAGGTGTTCTATACTGCAAGTAGTTCATTGATGGCATAAAAAGAATGGAGACTTCTCCTCTCTCTGCTATGCTGTGGCTGTGTGCGCTATGCATCCATGATCAGCTCAGATGAGGGACTGAATCATACTATGATAATGCTGTGGGAGACTGAAAAAGTAGAGAGGTTCTGTGTCTCTTCAAATCTCTGATTAAACTGTAACTTTGTGACTAAATGGTGGTGATGGTATTTCAAAATGTACATATAGTGAGTCATGCAGTGTTGCAGTAACCACATGGACCAGATAGAAAAGAAAAGCTGCTCCTTTAAATCTGCCTGAAGAGAGGTTACGTCACATGCACATTTCTGGTGGCCACTGTAAAATCATGTTATTGTGTTCAGTGTGTAGAACAGAAGCTTATTTTAGGGACTGTGTTTCTATTACTGTATAACCATGGATAAACATTTATTTGAAACGTTCTGTATTTTTTTTAATTATGAGATAACGCACCTTTTCATTTAGAGCACACAACTGTTTGGTAAACACATATTTTAAAAAAATCTAAATTTTGCATAATCATGTTCTTTACATATAAATATTATTTCAGCAACACTGAAATCGCATTATTAACATATATATGATCAGATTTTTGATTGAGACAAATCAATATTATTAAACACATAATTATAGTGGTATAGGCTAATAATATTGCCTGTCCGATCTGTGTGCACCTTTGCATGTTTTACAGGACTACAGATCTGTATAGCAATGTGTTAAGATCTCTGCCCTATTTGTGAATGCTTGTCAGATCATAGGGATGTCAGTATACAAATCATATACAGCCAAAAACTGAGCAGAGCTTTCTGCAACACCAGCATCTGTGTACCTACGTGGGCATGTGTGTGATTTTTCCTGTGCATTAAGCATGAGAGACAATGCTCTAGATTAATGTTTTAATCTGTAATGAAGCTGGTCAGATAAACTGGAAAAGATTACTTTTATGCAGAAACAAAAAAAATATCAGATTTATTAATTTCTGCAGTACCGAAACCAATACAGTTAATGTCAGAGCTTATCAACACTCCAGCCTTGAACAAAACTGCTGTTTAGGACTGGGTTTTGGTACTTATCCCTAGTTATGGCTCACCACTTTGTGCCAAACTTCATAAGAGAATTGTTAGTCAGTTCAAAGGAACAAACGTTTGCAAAAACTTTAAGGTCTTTCATCATCTACAGTGCAAAATACTGTGAAAAGATTCAGGGAATCTGGAGAAATTTCAATCCCCATTGGACAAATCTGAAAACCTTTGGGCTTGAGAGGACATTAAAACCACTGTCACTTAACAGAAACTAAACAGTTACACAGATGAGTTTTCTGGGCCTCTGACGTCTGACGTGTGCTGTGGTCAGATAAGTCTACCTTTTAGCTTGCTTTTGGGAAAAATGGACTTGGAGCGTTTTGTGCCAAGGATGAAATGGACCATGCTAACTTGTATTAGCAAAAGGTGCAACATCTGACATGGTGCAGGGGGCAGCCTCATGCAGCTTTACGAAGAGAAGAATCAGCCAGCAGCCAAAAAAAAGTTGAGCAGCAAAAATTCCACTTGCAGAACTGTAACTGTTAGTCTCCTCAGTTCCCAAAGTATTAAACAGTGTAATTAAAAGGAAATGTGATATAACACCGTGGTAAACATTTCAACATTCCAACTTTGACTGTGTTGCAGGTTCTAAATTTCTAAATTCTAAAATGTATTCAGTAGCTCCCAACATATGACTGACATAGGAAAGGCCAACACACATTATTCACTGTTGCCCTCTTAAGGTGGTGGAATGTTTATCACGTAACGTGTCTGCTTAAATTTTTTTCTGCCTTTATTTACATACATTAGTCTGAAACTGACAACAGATTAAAAAACACCTATCATCTAGTATTGGGAAAGCTAACAATGGAATAACTGCAGTCTGCTTAAATACTTGTGATTAACAATAACTGCTTTAAGGCAATTGTGTAGTTCTTGTTAAAGACCCATGTGCAATGATACACATTTGAAATACTTTCAAATCTATTTTTTTTAAAGTGTTTTCACTCCATGGATGCAGGGCTGGTCTCACAATTCGCATTTACTTAAGACTTTTTAGGAAGAAGAATTATACAAATTAATTATAGAGTTTCACACCAAAATCTCAGAAGAAAAGAAAATTGTTTTGGCAAGTGGAGGCATACTCAGGCCTTGGCAAGGGTTTTGAATTTGACAGGGTCTTTGTTAATTATTGGTATTGATCTCCCGGGCTTTTTCATCAAACAAGCAGCCGCTGCTTCTTGGAAGTTAGCGACAAGGTTCTGCTCCTGTTTTGCTCTGCCCATTAAGCCACTCACTGTCGTGTGAATGGTGAGTAATAAATGCAGAGGTATGCTCTGGTAAACAAATATGCCATTAGTTTCAGTATCAGACAGCAATATGGAGTCCCAACATATTTATAGAGGTCCTTAAAAGCTCATGAGAGTGCGACAAACATGTTGCTCTGACAACTAGCACTGGCCCATAATACGTTTGTCAGAGACATATTGAATGCTGTAACGTATCACGCCCCCTTTGGTTCCACATGTCTGTGTTTTGTTAGCCATGTGCAAGTCCTTGTGTTCTGTCTAGCCACGCCCTTGTCCCGCTGTTCCTTGTCTCACGTCACCCCCCCCACCCCATGTCAGCTGTCGTTCATTTGTGATCCTTTTATAGCCTTGTATGTTCCCCTTAGTCGGCGTCGATCAATTGTTGTATTCTGTCATGCTCTGTTGGTTCTACCCGTGTTCCTTGTTTTTAGTGTTCGTGTGTTTATTTAAAAGAAAACTCTTTTTCTAAAATTCGCTGCACTTGCTTCCAAAACAAATCTAATCCTGACAAATGCATAATAAAATGGATGGAAGTATAATGTAATAATAAAGCTTAATCTTCTTATATAGAGGTGTAGTTTGATTGTAGCTAGCCCTGTCATGATTGATTCATTCTACAGAGCTCTTATGCTAGACTACACAGATTGGTTTGTCTTAAATAAATAAAGGTTATTGAACTGAACTTTTTAAACATTCGCCACACCACCCTCTAATAAAATAAACCCAGAAAAATCCCAACCTTTACAGTCTTTAAATTCTCCAGAAAAAAAGCCATGTAATTTAAGTGTGGTAGTGTCCATAGCATAAGCCCCATCCCCTCTCCTTCCACTTTTCTCTTCTTCTTTTCACAGAGAGCCCATGCAGTGTTTTACACCCTCGCCTTTTCAGTTTAGATAGATAGATAGATAGATAGATAGATAGATGGATAGAATTACAAGCAAAAGTTTTGCCACCTCGTTAAATGAAGTTTTTGACTGTTTCCTAAATGACAATTTACACAATACACTATAGCCTTTGCAAAAATCCCTGCACATTTTTCTTCAATGCGTTAAACTTAAAAGAAAATCGCATTAAATAACTTTTACTTTGAAAATTGTCTAAACATATCTGGGCTGCATGCTAAGCATTGTTTCTTCAGCAGAGAGGGAGGGAGAGGGTGAGAAAGATAGAGACATACTGCTAACAGACTCGGTTGTCATAGGAGCAGGTAGCCATGTGGAAATCTGCTGCATGTTTTGTATTGTTCTTAGAGGTGTGTTTATGATGAACTGTAGATTTTCATACAGACTCTGAGCTTTAAACAGATGCTTATTTTGTATACTATATAAAATAAATTCATATTACAGTTTTGTCATAACAATTTATTGTTTATAAAGTATTAGTAAGAGGTTTTGGGATTAGATCTCTGTTGAAATATTGGTGTACTGAGACCACTACTGAGACTGCTGTTAGGAACATGGTATTGGAACCTGGTCAGGGAACACACTCTTCCCCTTGAACATTCTGTTAATAATGCAGTTGTGTTAGTAAAACAACAGTGCTATTGTGTTGGTATTAGAACCTTATTTTATTCTTAGCCTAATTGTTTCTTTTGTGAAAAGTGAAAAAGCAGGGATGCACAGATGTGGGATTTGTAGGCCAATGCTGATTGATGACTGATGATTGATTCCGCCAATGCCGCTACCAGTGCTGATTTTTTTTTAAATTTACCTCCATTAGAAAAATATATTACTATTACTATTATATATTAATATATTACTCATTTTTAACTTTAACATCTGGAAGAATTAAAATTATAATATTTCAAATAAATTTGTTATATTACAGTTACTCTTTGTTTTGGTACGGTTGAATAAATACTGAATAAATACATCTCTCAATCTAAATTAATCAAGTTTTCAATCAGAATTAGTTCCACAATGTTCATAGTGCTTTCATAGTAATTGCTGAATATTTAAAATGGGTAATAAATTGATCAAGAGATTAAAAGCTGATTAATGAAACTGGAGTTTAACAAATTAAATCTGTATTGTTGTGCTTTTTGCACATACAGTAAATTATCATTTCTCTTAAATCCCCTGTGTGCTTTACAGGTAAATCCAGATGCCAGCAGGCTGAGCCATGCTTGGTCGCGGTCTTCGCTGTCCCCCAGCGGCCCCACGGTCCCTCAGATAGCCATGAACAGCTGCAAGTACAATGGAGGCGTGGTGAGACCATTGAGCAGTCTGGGGGCATCCCGGAGGAACCTGGCTGATCTGGACTCGGAGACGCAGCCTCTGCAGACCCTCCACACCTCGGGCCTCGAGGTTGTGGTGTCCAAGGGCAACGGAGACGACCCTGGCAAGGCATCCCGTGAGAGCCTGGTGCGAGAGGGGGGGTGCAACGCCCCGCACAAGAGGAACAAGGACATCGGCTACAAGCTTGGCCACAGAAGGGCCCTGTTTGAGAAACGCAAGCGCCTGAGTGACTACGCCCTTATCTTCGGGATGTTTGGCATTGTTGTCATGGTAACAGAGACTGAGCTGTCCTGGGGGGTTTACACAAAGGTAAGCAACCAGTTTGGTGATACACACGTCTGGGTGATATTTTGTAAAGATTTTTTCAGTAAAGTATTGATTATGGTTTTTTCTTGACTTTTGGTTAAAAGGACCCATATAATGGAAAACACAATTTTGATTAAATATGTAAACATTGTTAAAAGTTTTAAACATGACATGGTGCTTTGTTACATCAATGGATTTAAGTTTAAGCAGTTTAGCCTTGTCTGTTCACTCTAAAATGATGAGGTGTTTATGGTCTATACAAATATAAAATTGAAAACTGTACCTATGGCTTTGAAGCTTGGCATGACCTGGGCTGTCTATGAGTGCTACATTTTAAACCAAACCCATTTGCATGCACTAACTGAGATAGGTATGTTGTGGTTTCATTTAGGGTCACATTCACCCAGTCTTCAAACTACAGAACTGTTCTGAAGTGTCAAATTAATACTAAGAGAAAGAGAGAGCGCTGAGAGAGTAAGAGTGTTTAAAATATACCATATAAAAAAATCACACATCAGAAAACAAACCTGACCAAAAAACTTGGCCTCAAACTAAGAATGTTCTTTTGAATAAGGCACATTGCAGGGCTAACAGCACAACAGAGTTCATTTACACATATCAGTAGGCAATGTCATTGGGACTGTTTTGATGTGAAATTGTTTACTGTACAGAAACATTCAGCTTTCTTGACTGTGGTGGTGATAGGAACCAGGTGTTGACCCAAAACGCATCAAACACATATACAGCTGTGTAAAAAAAATAAGTACCTTTTTTTCGAAAGTATATTTTTTCAGTGTATTTGAACAAGCAAACATTTCACCATCTTTGACACAGCACCTACAGATAAGAGTGACTGAGCTCTAAAAAATCACATATAACATTGACATTTTGTAAATATAGATATAAATAAACAAAAAACACCTTAAGGATATCTTTACATTTATCACACCTTCAAATCCATAGAAAGAAAATACACTTGAGTTTCTACGCTGTTTCTCAATCACAGGCACATAACATACTACTTACTGCAGGGCTATTGAGGCCACACCCCCTACATGCACTGTGCATTTCTCCATCACATGCACAATGATTTCTAGAATTCTGAACTATTAAAGCTACTTTTTTGAGCCCACAGCACAGATAGAGCCGACTGAATCCACACACTTCAGCACAAGCTGAAAGGAGTTATTAATGAGTTTTTGCACTTGTTACTGACAATGCTGCAAACATGGAGATGGCTTGGACACAAGAGGAGGAAATCTACCCTTACATGACAACCATTGGCTGTGCTGCCCACTTTTAATAATCTTCAATTTGTAATCTTTCCAAAATTCTCAACATAAAATTCCCATGGAATGTTTCTGGAAATTTACTGGCAATTTTCCACCCCTTAGCAACCCTAGTTATGAGAATGTATGTTATGTAGTATAGTGTGTATCTCAACCAGTCCCCATTGGAGAAGACCACTGACTAGTGGTAATTTACTATTGAGACTCCTGTTTTAGAGGCATTAACAACTTTACATTTTTAGTTCTTATCACTACTGCTTTGAACATTTATTACTTGTTTAGATTCCCTAGAATGGACCATTTCAAATCAATCTCCTCTGACTAACTTTATTTAATGAAGAAATTATGAACAGTAGGTGGAATTAAACAGCCTGTTTAATTCTAAGGGATAATGGACAAAGAGAGTAAAAAATCATAAACTGTTTCTCGTGCAAGTGGACTTAAGGGGGGAAAAAATCTACCATCTAGGATCTTTAAGTTGTAAGATACATCCACCCTTGACAGAAAATGATTAATAATGCTGGTTCAGGGTGAATCTGTTTAAAGGTTTTTATCGTAATCATTATCTCTAATATACATGCAAATTTGCAATTATTCATAGATATCCTGCTTGTATGCATTATAAACTGTTCTGCAAACTGCCAGGATAGTGAAAATGTATCTGAGAAGTGAATGAGGCAGAGGGCATGTAAATGAAGGATGCAATTAAGGGTTAAAGAATGCTGTCTGAAAATGCATCATCAAGAGAATCCATTAAACCTCCAAATTAAGCAGTAAATATAGATTAGCTTTACGTGACTAATCCACTCTGGTAATTTGGGAGGTCTTAAATGCATGAAAAATCAATGTGGCCGGTAAAAGTATTTCTGTCTGCTGTGATGGAGTGATTTGTTTGTGTTTTACATTGAAGTGTGAGTTTATAACACACATCCATCACAGATATCAGATCCTGTGTGAGTAATCATGCAGTTAGAGGGGGGTGTGATCCTGTAGCATATCCGTCATTGGAAAATGAACCAAACTACAACATTCATTCATTAAATCAAAGCAGAATCACTGGCTTCTCCTACTATTAAACATTCCTCACACCGGTTTCTCACAGTGGGATTATTTTGGGGGGGAAATGTATCTTGCCCAGTGATTTAGCCTTGGATGATCTGACAACATTATCAGTCATGACTAACAGTATGATATTTACATTGAGATATTGATCAGCCACTTTGTTGCATTTGCACTCTGAAAAAAAGGTGTCGAAAAGAGCTATGTGGAGCGATGTCACATATGTACCATGCACTTAAATGCCCCCAGCATTGACTAGTGAATATATATAGTATCATTTTCAGGGGATGCTGAGTTACGAATTGGCCCTATTATTATGAGCTAATGAGTCAGAAACTCTTGGATTTCACAGCCATTTATTGCCTGGTGTCCACAGTTCCATTAGAGCATAATTATTCTTACTCAGTCTGGGTGAGTAGGATTGCCTTCCTTTCCCCTCTATTACCCCTATGATAGTCAATGCAGAAATATGGTAGCCGATTGAAAGTGGTGGTTAGTATTCTCCTCCAAGCATGTTGAGCTGTCCAATGATGCTGTGTTAGCAGCATGTAGTGGCTGGCTTAATATAACTTGGAGGACATATTTGCCACCCTTACATTGTTGGTATAGTGTGGTTGTAGTCCAAACTAACAGGAGGAACTGGAAACAGACATTAATTAGAAAATATATAGGGTGATAGAGGAAAAAAACATTTAACCATGATAATAGCTGTTTATTTATTAAAATGGTTCTTTGGGTTTGACATGTTTTTATCTAAATCTTATTTGACATGTGCCTTTACTAAAGAACCCTTGAAGCCTTCTTTTTAAGGATATAACCATACTGTTTTAAAATGTTGACTTTATAAATCTCTAATAGTGTGTTAACAGAACAAAACTCTGTATAAATTTTATCAACAAAAGCTGAATAAAATTTCTGAAAAAGCAGGAAGACACTTTTTAAAAAAATCCCTTTTTAACCTAATAAACGGCTCCACAGAGTTTAATCTATGTTCAGTTTAGAAATTTAGAATGTGTTATAACTTTACAATGAATGTTTGAATGTTTCAAGTAGGCCTGTCACAATTACTAAATAATCTCCTGCTCTAAATTCTTTGAAATGGTCATGCTTATTTAAGCTTAATGCAGTTAATTTTTCAAAATTAAGTTGTTTCAAAACAAAAACAATGTGAAACTGATGTGTTTTCATCATTAGGCTTTGACACAAATAAAAGTAAATAAAATAAAGCTTGTGGGCACTATGAAAGCAACAAACATGGGTGCAGGAACACAGAAATGTTTTGTGAAGGAGGGAGAGTTGTCTGGGGCTGTTTTCATGGGCTAGGCCTCTCAGGTCAATGGAGTTAATACTACAATATACTGCTGCAGCATAAGAAGACATTTTCAATCATTATTTTAGTTGATTTTGGCGTGTACTTCAATGCTTGCTTAAAAAGGACAAAAAACACAACACTTAGCAAATTATTTATTTGACAGACAAATCTGAGCTAGAATTTCATGATCACAGCATGGCCTAATTTTGTGTAAAAGTGTCTTGTGGTTTCCAACCTTCGATTACAGCAGTATAGTCCAGCTCAGTAGTGTGGCATTTTGAAGTGAAAGTGACTCTTTGTCATTGTGAACACACTCAAGCACCACTACGAAATGTGACCTCTGCATTTAACCCATCACATGTGCACACGTGGAGCAGCGTGCAGGTACCAACAGCGCCCAGGAAGCAGTGTAGTGGGACGGTACCTTGCTTAAGGGAACCTCAGTAGTGCCCGGGCCGGGACTCAAACCCGCAACATTCAGGTCCTGAAGGCAGCGTTCTAACTATAATTACATACAAAAACATGAATTCAATAGATTGAGTAGAATTGTTTTGTACCAGTGTTCTGTAAAGCTTAAACAACTTTGCAGCAATACCTATGAAAGAATGCACTCATGGGCGGAGCTTGGATAGACCAGATGCTTGATGTGGAAAATCTGATCCTAGATAAGCATCTGGCAGATAAGCAGTATATGCCTCTTGGTGACAATGTTAGAGGTGTGTAAATTGGCCTGCTCTGCTGTATACTAACTCTGCCTTCGCCATCTCACTACTCTAACTCGCTGAATCCGAGCCGGGTGAGAGAACTTGCTCTTAATTATAGTCTCACTCAATTATTTAAGGGATGTTAACAAGCTCATCTATGTTAAGAGCCAGATAGGCAAAGTGTTCTCGTCTAATGTAGCCCTCGTAAGTCACCGGATATGGCCACTGCTGACCACACAGCCTGTTACAAGGCTAAAATTAGGAAATAGTCTTAATAGAATACAGTGCTTGTAATTAAACAACCTGTGGTCCTCAATATAGTGGAACCGTAATTTTACATTTGTCTTGGTTCCTTCCAAGGTTTCTTCCTACAGGTCTGAAGAGTTTTTCCTTAGCTCTTTCACTATAGGGCACAGTTACAGTTGTAAAAGAGGTGAATTAAATGAAGAATTTAATGTTTTGTGATGGCCAAGACAAAGCCCTGATCTTAAAGCAATAGAAATGTGAGCTGCAGGTTATCCCCAGTTATGCCATGACATGGCAAAGTAGTCCAAGAGAGCTTGGCTGCTCACTCTGGGTGGGAAGGATCACTCAGCACAATGCTGGACAGGCTGTCTGTTAGCTGACTTGAATTGATAGTTAGCATTTTCCGCTAAGCACATTAAGCTAGCACATTTATTGCCAGTTTGAAAAGATGTGGTGGCTTACGTGATTCAGAGGAAGCTCATGCGAGCCTTCACCCTCCCAGTGTAATTTGTGGAATCTTTGCTAGTAGATTGATCTGGGGAGAAACTTGGAAAAAAAAAGACGTCCTGGACGCCCACCTGACATCGACAGCTTTATGTTAGGGTTAACCCTAACATACTGAATGTATAATGGATGATTCATGAGCTTTGCATTAGAGGTGTAAATGACAGGTTTCATCACTTGTCACGATTCTGGGGTAACTGAGGAAGTAAACGCAGCTTCTAAGTTAAACAAAGATTTATTTTAAAGTGAAAATAAACACACATACGAAAGATAGGCATACACTAAGGACACAAAACATAAACAACACAGCTTTCACGAACAGGCTGGGAATGACAAGAACGACGGTTTGACCAACAAACACTGAACTGAAGGGGTTTAAATACTTTGATTAACACAAAACAGCTGACACAGGTAACAAGGAACAGGTGAAAGGCAGGGCTAAAGGAACACGAGGGAAAAACACGTGGAGCAGACAGACACGAAGACAAGGGGCATAGACCTTACATCACTATTCAAACTGATTGGAATTTTTTTGCCAATAATTAAATAAATTTGATAAAATTTTATCGGCTACATTTCCATGAACTCGTGCAAAACTTTACTTACTTGTAAACATGAACATTTTTGCTATTAAATGTCAAATACAGCAATGTAGACATCAACAAAACAACATTTATTGTTCACAGTCAAATTAATAATAATAATAATAATAATAAAAATAATAGTAAAATGAACACACACTGGTTTTTATGTGTCAATTTATCAGATTGTGCACTGTTTTGCTTGATGCATTGATACAGATAAATAATTTGTTACACCCCTACTTTTTATATCAGCATAAATGTGATCTTCACAAACCACTTTTTAAAAGAGAAGACTGGATTAACGTCAGAATTAGCCTTTTTTGTCTCACCATTAAAGGGGTAAATTGTTTAATTGTTTAAAAGAAAATAGAATTATATTTGATCTTTTTTTCTTGAATAGAATTACTTCTAAATGGTCAGCCATATACTAATGGTCTTCCTACATTCTTCTATGTATTTCAGTTGAAGGGAGACATTTTTGTAGACATTTTGGGATACAGTGTTTGCATTTGCTGTCAGTTGCTGTCCCTCCAGGGTGTGAGTTTCTGTCATAAGGGAAAGGTCTGCTGTTTGGCCTGCACGCTTTGTTCCAGAATACCAGCACGACCAGACAGCTTCATTGACACTCATTTGTACTGATGCTATTAGAGTGAAAAGTCTAATCTGAAGGGAAGGAACCTGCCCTCTGTTTGCAGAACTGGCACTGTTAATGATACGTGTGTGTGTGTGTGTGTATCATAAATAGACAATATTTGTCAGTATTTATCATAAGTAGAAAAACCATAGGATAACAATTTGAATTGTTATCAAATCGTGGGCAGTAGTGGCCTAGTGGTTAGGACACTGCCTTTGGGACCTGAAGGTCACAGGTTCGAGTCCCGGCCCAGGCACTACTGAGGTTCCCTTGA
>JBBPDA010000019.1:19932497-19946376 GCA_037974385.1 Arnoldichthys spilopterus | reverse complement strand
GAGGAGGATGGGTTCCCCCTTCTGAGCCTTGGTTCCTCCCAAGGTTTCTTGCTACTGCTAGGGAGTTTTTCCTTGCCTCTTGCGCCCTTGGCTTGCTCTTTGGGGGCTCAGACCCGGTTTCTGTAAAGCTGCTTTGTTACAATGTCAGTTGTAAAAAGCGCTATACAAATAAACTTGACTTGACTTGAGAAATAGTTCTATAAGCCATTTATTTGTTCAAGTAAACAGGATCATTTTGAAAAGAGGTAATGTATCTTTGGCAATGACTTTGGCTAATACACAAGTATGCCAAAGTACAGACTCCATTTCCAGAAAAGTGGAGACATTTTGTAAAATGCAATAAAAACAAGAATCTACAATTTGTATATTATCTTTAACTTTTATCTGACAAATGTACAGAAATGAAAATGTTTTGGCTAACCTAAACCACTGTATTTGTAAATATAAAGATTCAAGATTTAAGTGGTTTATTTGTCACATACATAGTTATACAAGTTATACAAGGCTCGGACCCGGTTTCTGTAAAGCTGCTTTGTGACGTCAGTTGTAAAAAGCGCTATACAAATTGACTTGACTTGACTAGAGGTGCCATGATGACTTTAGATCAGGTCTTTGGCAGAAGGGGGCGTTCATATGGACTCCTCAGCAGGACCGAGTGGGTTTAAAGCCGCAAAACTTCAAACCAGTAAGAGGTTCAGGGTCAAATTTGAAGAGGCCTCAAATATCTTGTATTACTTCTTACTGAACTTATTGCAGTATATAAAGTGAATACACCAAACCCAGAATCAACAGTGTTTAAACCCTTTACAATGTGGTGGAAAGCCTACACGTCAACATTTCTCAGCCAGCTCTCTCTCTCTCTCTCTCCCTCTCTCCCTCTCTCCCTCTCTCCCTCTCTCCCTCTCTCTCTCTCTCTCTCTCTCTCTCTCTCTCTCTCTCTCTCTCTCTGTATCTATACATACGGTACATACTCGTAGATTGTTAATTCATGTATCTGCATACATATGCATAGAAACACACACATCCAAACAGTGGGATGGGACTACACATTTTAACCCTATTCTCTAAGCGTGTGATAGTTTGTGACACATTTTGCTGAGAGTTTAACACACTATGGCATCTCTCCTAAGTGCAAAATGTGCAAAATATCTTCAGTTTTCATCATGGACACATTAAAAGATGGTGTGTATGTGTAACTTTCTCTCTCTGTCTTTCTCTCGCTCTCTCTACCTCACTCTTTTTCTGTACTTAGCACGGTATCTGGCCTGGTGAGCCAGTGTTATTGATATTGGATGATTTGGAGCTGCAGTGGAAGAAGGGCCGGCTGCACCACCTGCAGGCCGCTGTGGAACTGCTCATATGGGTGGCACTGGGAGAACACCTGGATAAGGTCACACACTCCTATAGTGCTTACACACTGATATTTCACACTGAACAAAGTCACACATTTATACACAGTTCAGTCCATGGTTTTGTTATTAATATTTTTTTTTTCTATATTGCATTAGCTTTCCCTTCCTCTTTTCATTGTGTTGACTATTATACTATGTCATCATTGTCTGCTGCAAACCTTATATGTTCACATATTGTCTTTAAAAAAAAAACAAAAAAAAACACACCATAAATCACATTAGTCAATGGGTTTTTAAAAGTCAAAGTATTAAAAGGCCTGAGACCTAGTAGTGGAGAAGTGTGTTACTTGATTGATCCTGAAAGTAATTTAAGTATCAAGCATTGATGCAATAAAAATTTAACAAAGCATACTATAAAAAATAAAATCTGATCAGAATTAGTCTGTAAAAAAGCCTTTTAAAAAAGACTGTCCATAAAAAGCCTAGAATAATAGGTTAAACACATGGCCAAATATTTATATTTGGTATCAGACCGAATACGAAGACACATCACCAACATAATTTTTTTTTTTGTCCTAAAAACAGACAGTATCCAGCTGTCATATGCTATAGCTAGAATGGATCCCACAGGGGGGCAACTATAGCTCACTCTGAAGGTTTAGGGGGATTTATAGTTTCATTGCAAAATGTGGCAATATGAGTGGCCATAATGGGCCCCATTTCCCCAAGTTCTTTTGAGGGGCCCCAAAAGTTTGCTTGGTTTGTCGCTGTTGATGGGGCAACATGTCTTTTCTGTCTTATTAGTATTTATATTTGAAAGCATTTAACTTTTTTTTGGCAGGAGCTCATTCCAAGGCTGTGGCTTGTTCAGAAGCAAAAGAACCAGAACATTGGTGAGTAATGTTATGTTTTGCGTAATGATTATGTTGATGACCATAGACTGCTTCAAAGCTCATGCTGCTCTACAGCATCTATAATATACTATCTGTAATATCTATAATAATCAATAATTTGCTATTTCTATTTTCATGCTTTTATTAATCTTTCTATCTTTCAGTCTATCTATATTGGATGAACATTATTTGAAAAGGCTAACTGTTCTTTACATTATAAAAAAAGTTATCATCTCTGGCCATATACAATTTATTTTAAAAATCTCATTGAAATATTTAATGTAATGACCCTAATTTGAGCCTCATACAGTCATATTATTTTGCAATACAAAAACAAAACAGCAATGCTCTTTATCTGCACCTCTTGCAATGCAGGATCATAGTGTTTAATAGTTGAGTCAAAAATGGCTCATATGTACTTGTAACAGTACCACTACAAACATTTAATTACAAACATTATTGCAGTAAGATGTAAGATAGTTATATGATTTAATAGACTTTTAAAGACCATACTATCCATTATATCAACCGATCCATTACATCATGGATGTATACATATATGTATATTTTTTTCCTCTCACTCTTTTGCCAGGTGCCACTTGTTATATTCCACATACGTGTGAGTAATCACAGACCATGACATCTTCATTTTTATTTTGCTCTCAATATCAGTGCTGGTCTTGTTTGTTGGATGATGTAGGAATGTTCTTTGTGTCTTTTGTCAGTGTGGAACTGGATATGCCATGCTGCTGGTATGTTCTTTTCAATTTCATTATATACTGTGCAAATATTTAGTAAAGATTCCTTCTGAATCTGAATGTAATGTTTGCAGGATTGTACACATTTAAAGTATTTGTATTGTTATAATAAATTAGATTTTGACTGTGGAAAATTTGATTGGTTTGTGCCTCCATGCACCATGTTTTCTCTATTATGTGTGCACTAGTGTATTAACATAACCCTACAATCTTTATAAATTCTTCAAAAAAAGAAACCCTACAATCTTCAAAAAAGGTCTAGTTTTTTTATATATTTGGGCTATGCTGTTTAGTCTGGGTTAGGCTGTTTCTAGACAAGATAAATATGTCTGTTCATATTACTTTTGAGAAATATGGAGTGAGTTTACAGAGAAATTTTCTAAAGCTCCTTATTCCAGTTTTCTTGAATGTTATTGCTGTTTTTTATAAACACCATTTGTGGCATTTTGTAAAATAAAATAAATAAATAAATCTGCAAATTATTAATTATAAAACATTTATTTAACTGTTAGACCTACAAAGAAATAAGTTGGTTTGGCAGACCAATCTAATTTATAAATATAAACCAATTTTAGATTTAATGCCTGTAATCCACAAAAAAAAACAACTTTGGGACAAAATAATAAAATGTATACTATTAAAGAAGACCATTTCCATTTTCATAAGATGGGTCATGGCTCACCACTGTATGCCAAACTTTGTGAGAAAATTGTTAATCATTTCAAAAAGAATATTTCTCAACACAAGATTGCAAAGAATGTAGGTCTTTCATCAAAGAAAATAATTAGGGAATCTGGAGAAATCTAAGTTCAAAAGCTGGAGACCAGTGGTCAAAGCTGGTAACCAGTGATGAATGTGTGATCCTCAAGCCCTAAGAAGGCACCGTAAGAGAAACGGTCACGCTGCTTTGAAAAATTTAGACGTGGTCTCTACTGTAGTTCAAAGTACCATTGTCTCATATCACAGTCCACCACTGCACCAGGAATTGCAACTGAAACTATTACACAAAAGAAAAATCAAATCAATTTTATGCAGAAACACCACAGAGGTCTCTGGGCCCAAGCTTATGTGAGATGAACTGAAAAACAGTGAAAACGTGTGCAATGATCAGAAGTCTGTTTCAGTCCATGGTTATTTCAGCAAGACAATGCCAGTCCTCATTCAGCATGCATTACAACAGTGTGGCTTTCAGTGTGACGCAGAGTGTGTGTGCTTGACTGACCTGCCAGCAGTCCAGATCTGTTGAAAATGTGTAGTGGATCCTCTAGGGAAGTATCAGACAATGACAGCCACAGACTGTTGATCGGCTAGAGTCTTGTGTCTAACAAGAATGAGTGGTAATTCCTCTTGCAAAATTTCAACAATTCATATTCTCTGTTCCCAAATGATGAAAAAGTATAATTAAAAGGAAAGGAGATAGTACACAGTGGAAACACACCTGTCCAAACTATTTTTGAGTGTGTTGCAGGCATCAAATTCTAAATGTGCTTTTATTTTCAAAATACAGTTATATTGTTCCGTGAAAATATTGTAATTTTTTTTGTCAGTTAAATAAAGGGTCAAGAAAAGAAACAAATTGGACACTTGTTTTTACTGCATTTTACAAATATCTCAATTTTTACAGAAAAATTGTATATTTTATTTAAAATTACATAAAAGAGTGAATGATAGAAGGGTTAATCAGTTTGAAAGATTCTTCAGATTAGTGCCTAGATTAGCTCAGAAAACAAAGGAAAACTAGCATATCTGATATTCATGCAAAACTATTTTCTCGCTCCTGTGTTATTATGGCCTCTATTTTATTTTTATTCCTCTACAGTGGAAGTAACTCTTGACCCCACCACAGCTCATCCAGCCCTGCTAGTTTCGGAAGATGGGAAGTGGATGCGCTGTAGCCCAGAGCCGCTGGATGTCCCATGGCATAAACAACGTTTCGACGGCTGGCTCTGTGCTCTGGGCACTGACGGTTTCTCCTGCGGGAGGCGCTATTGGGAAGTGGAAGTAGGGGACAGAGACTGGAGACTTGGAGTGGCCAAAGAATCTGCTTTGAGGAAAGGATACAGCTTTCTAAACACACAAAGTGGATACTACACTCTGAGGTTGGAAAGAGGGACTGAACTGAAAGCCCTGACCTTACCAGTCACTCCACTGATCCTTTCTTCAATTCCGAGATGGATAGGTGTGTATTTGGATTATGAGGAAGGTCAGCTGTCCTTCTATGACATCCAGAAGCGGAGTCATATCTACACATTCTGCGAAAGGTTTACCGAAAGGCTTTTCCCTGTTTTTGGCACAGCAGAGATGGTTAGAGGCATGGTGATTAGACCAGCAGGACTACGGTGCCCCTGTCTCTGCAATGGATCCTGCCTGTTTAGCTGAGTACAACATGTGTACACATTAATAAGCGGTTACCATGCCCCATACATAGTGCCCAAAATGTTAGGCTTGTATTTTCATTAGTTTCTAAGATATAGAGGTTTTAAGGCATGACATTTAAAATGCTCTGGATTTGGATTTAAAGCCAGATACAGAAGATAGATGCATCAAATGTTCAGGGATTATTTTTTTACTTTAAGAGGTATAACTACCAAAACAAAATATGCAAAGAAAAGGGCTCATATTTAAGAAACCTTAATTACTGTAAAACACATATTTTGTTCAAATTGTACAATAATTTGTTATTAATAGAATAGTTTAAAAGATCTGATATATAGGGACTATTATTCCCCAATAGAGTTTTCCCCAGACCTTCATCAAATGAAAAACATTCATCTCTGTATATTTGGTTTTGGTAGATAAAATACCTTAAATTAATGAAAAAGAAAAACTATATATCATAAGATTTTCATAAATTATTATTTGATTTGAGGTGTATTTAATTATGCAACCTACCAAGCCAGAACATATTAAGATGCATGTTTGTCATTAGACAAGATGTCTTGTCTTATAGTAAAGATTTCTTAAACATGAGCCATTAAAAAAACACACAACTTTATTTTAAATATATTTATTTATTTATTGCAGACTTTCAGCCAACAGACATCGGTCTTTGATAGTTGCACACCTTAATCCAAGAAAAAGATAATGATAGTGACTTTCATAGTTTTTATAGTACCCATTTGCAACAAAAAATAAGACCACGCCCAAAAGCTTCTATATTTATAGGCTAATGAAGATCCAGGCATGAAATGTTGTACTCTAACATTTGGGCACAATGAGATTACTTTATGAAACTAATAAGCAGATCTGAAATGGTCAGTCAGGAATTTTCTGAAATCTGAAACTTTCTGAAAATTTAACCACTCACATGCGCACACACGCACGCACGCACACACACACACACACTCCTGATTAACGTAAACCTCTTACAATATTTCTGCTAATTTACAAAGATCCACAAAACATATATTGCCCTTCAAATGTTTAAGGGAAATTTTGCCTTCAATTCAAATTTTTGAGAAATTTTTGATTTCTTCTGTAAACGTGCAAATCCTCTGTGTATATATATATATATTGCTTCAACACTCATTCAACTTTAATTTGTTCTTTAGTGTCTTCCCTGGTATAATAAGCAGCTTTTGCATGAATAATTTAACAATTTCTTTCAAACCTTGTAAATATTATTATTTTCCATACTTTTGTGCTATATATGAATTCTGTATTGAAACTCTTTAAAGTTTGGGATTTTGTGAGCTGTTTCTTCGTGTTTGAGTTCTGTGGCTGAGAGAAATACATTTAAAATG
Organism: Arnoldichthys spilopterus; assembly: GCA_037974385.1. Classification (NCBI taxonomy): domain Eukaryota; kingdom Metazoa; phylum Chordata; class Actinopteri; order Characiformes; family Lepidarchidae; genus Arnoldichthys; species Arnoldichthys spilopterus. The sequence continues at coordinate 19,939,630 of JBBPDA010000019.1, read as the reverse complement.
CTAAGTGTCACCGAACATTTGACATACCCAGGGCAAGTATAAGGAATTGACTACACAGGAGAATTTTTAAAAATAAATTGTAGCTTTTGTAAATAAATCCATAGCAAAAAAGTGGACATCAAAGATTCAAAAACACATGCATGCACACACACTTTAGCCAAGTTACTGTTTGTAGATTATATAACTGAAATGATAAACTGTATTATTCTGGTAGTCTTATTATAAAGGCTTTATTTATTTTAATGCAGCTTGATTTGCTGTCTGTCCCACAATTTCTCTACCACAGTTATATAATGTGAACAGAACACAGACATTCCTATGTGTATACACGTAATGTCTTTTAAATACAACAAAGCAATTAATCACATTGTGTAGTATTTCTGTACTTTGCTTGCAACTTAATCTTTTTAATAAAAAATGGCACAACTGATCAATCTGTTTTTATTACAGTTTAAATGGACTGACATATCTAATAAAAAGCTGATAAAGTAAATATGGTGGTGTTAAAATGGCTGTGCTATTTTAACAGAACTTTTATATAGACATTTTAACTAAGGTAAAAACATAAAAAAACAACAACAATGTAATACTTAAAACAGACATATTAGAAATATGAATCAAAGGTAAAACAACTGCGCTAAAATGGCAGAAGCTAATTTATCCCAGCAGTGTTTGCATACTGTCTAAACTGCTTAGTGTGTCATGGAGTGCCAAACTTCAGTAACATATTTACAGTCGGCAGAAAATATACTTATCTAATTTCATTTATATGTTGTAGTGTTAACACTTATGAGCTGCAAGACACTGAAATGCAGAGATTGGAATGACATTAAATGTGATGTTTGAGTACTTTTTTGAGTAAGCCTTGATGCATCCAAAAATTATAAATGAAATAAAAAGTTAAAGTGGACAGTGGCTAATGAAACATCTCCCTTAATTAAAAAACCCATCCTGTAATAAGCAACAGTGGGTGTCTAAGTACTTACACACTGTAAAGCACAAATAGTTTTGGCACAAAGATTGAAAAGAGGGAATATTACTCAAATACTTCTGTTTACATTCGACAAAACACTGGTTTTGCATCCAGAAATAAGTCTGTAAATATGGATTATTATATGAAGGCCTAAATAGGATATACTGGGAAATTATGAAGCCTCCAGGCTAGTGTAACTAAGAAATAATGAAGGCTTATGTGCTACAAATTATGTTAATCGCCGATCTAAATCATTGCATTCTTGCCTCATGATGCTACCTGGCAAATGCAAAAGTTTCTGTTGGTGCCCAATCAGAGCTGGCTGCCCAATCCATTCTGCATATCCGCATTCTTGCACATTCGGAAACAATGTATTTAGGCCCCTTTTCTACCTTTCGTGTGTGAACACTTAATAATTTTTTAGTTTCAAAATTCTCATGCAAGAATTAAAGCTACTTCAGGGATGTGTACAATGGATTGTGTAGTGTGGAAATGATTTCAATTCTGTTTGCTGATTTTTGCACATGTACATAATGCTTTGGGCAGCTCACATGGATCAGACACTGTTTACTTAAATAGAATACTCGTATTTTTGAATAGGCCTATTCCTTTAAACCTGTGAATTGTAGGTCAGGAGTGAGACAGTAGTATTGTTTACTGTTTAAGTTGTGTTATTTGTGAAATCAGGCTTCGTAGTACTGCTTCTCCACTCTCTTTGTTACACTGGACGTAACTCCTCGTTGTACCATCTCCACCTGGCGCATCATGCTGCCACTCACCTCCATATGCTGTGTGACCTGTCTGCTAGACATCATCATACCATCTGAAAAACAAAGGGTTTATTACTGTATAACTAATGTAATATAGTTTTTATATATGAATTCTGTATTGAAACTCTTTAAAGTTTGGGATTTTGTGAGTTGTTTCTTCTTGTTTGAGTTCTGTGGCTGAGAGAAATACATTTAAAATGCTAGGTGTCACCGAACATTTGACATACCCAGGGCAAGTATAAGGAATTGACTACACAGGAGAATTTTTAAAAATAAATTGTAGCTTTTGTAAATAAATCCATAGCAAAAAAGTGGACATCAAAGATTCAAAAACACATGCATGCACACACACTTTAGCCAAGTTACTGTTTGTAGATTATATAACTGAAATGATAAACTGTATTATTCTGGTAGTCTTATTATAAAGGCTTTATTTATTTTAATGCAGCTTGATTTGCTGTCTGTCCCACAATTTCTCTACCACAGTTATATAATGTGAACAGAACACAGACATTCCTATGTGTATACACGTAATGTCTTTTAAATACAACAAAGCAATTAATCACATTGTGTAGTATTTCTGTACTTTGCTTGCAACTTAATCTTTTTAATAAAAAATGGCACAACTGATCAATCTGTTTTTATTACAGTTTAAATGGACTGACATATCTAATAAAAAGCTGATAAAGTAAATATGGTGGTGTTAAAATGGCTGTGCTATTTTAACAGAACTTTTATATAGACATTTTAACTAAGGTAAAAACATAAAAAAACAACAACAATGTAATACTTAAAACAGACATATTAGAAATATGAATCAAAGGTAAAACAACTGCGCTAAAATGGCAGAAGCTAATTTATCCCAGCAGTGTTTGCATACTGTCTAACTAATGTAATATAGTTTTTATTGGAATAATTCTATTGAAGGAATATTATTGATACAGGTTATGACTGCCCAGATTTTAGCAGATCCATATTGATTTTTACACAAAGCTAACTGGTGGGTATTGATTGCATTGATTACTTATTAGCTAATTTAGCCAAGGAGGAAAACTTTAGAAACAATGTCTTTGCTGATTTTGCCAAAATATCACTTTAAGAATGTATATGACTTTAGAGCAGTGGTGACCACTTTTAGTCCTAGAGGGCTGGTGTCCAAAACAGTTTAATAGTTTCCCTACACAAACAAATCCAGAAAACCTGGCAGTTAACAGAAAAGTTGAATCAGGTGGGTTTGAATAAAGACACCAGCCCTCCAGGACAGACCTGTGCACCCTTGCTTAAAAGGCTAATACAAGGTCATGATGTTTATCATCTACTCCATGTGAATAGTACATCTCTGTCATAATCTCTGTGGGTGTGTGTTTGTGACTCTACCTGATGTGACAAAGGGCTCTGAGAACATGGTGTGGCTGGTGTGTGTGGTGGTCTGTGTAGGCAGGTTGAACACTTCTCTCCTTGTCATAGATTGACTACTGTACTGACCCATAGATCCTGAAAGTAAACAAAGTTTATCCATGCATGCATTTCACAATTACATGTACACAATCACAAACATATTTCACATTTAAAGAATTTTGCTTCTTTATCTGTCTATTTTATTCTTACATTTTGGATATTAATTTTATTCTGACTTCATTTTAGAATTTATATAATTGATCATTCTCAGTAAATCATATGTTGTTAATGTTCTACCTCCATCCTGAGACTCAATGGTGATTATGCCCTCTCTCTCTGGTCCAAAGCCCTGTGTAGTCTGAGCTTGAACTTTGAACTTGTAGGGGACATTCTCACTCAGGTCAGACACAGTCAAAGAGGTTGCTGCATTGCCACTGACTTGGAAAGTGTGCATATCTCCTGCAAAAGTGATAGACACTGATAATTTAGCTGTCATTAAGATTTCATTAGAATCATTACGCTGAACATTATCTGAATGCCACCCAATGGCAATTTCTGAAAGGCTGTGTTAAATGAAAAGCAAGCCAACAAAACCAGATAATGACCTCCACCATGTAGCTGTTCACAGGTGACCACATAGCCCAAGATTTCTCCATTCGGCTTGCGTGGTTTATCCCAGCTCAGCTGTAGAGTCTCTGGGCTTAAAGCTGAGAAGACGAGTGGACCTGGAGCACTGGGAGTACTCAGAGTAAACGATGAGCCTGGAACCACACACATATGCATGCTATTTTTGATTACTAGAATTCTTTGAAACTTATTTTACATTCAGACTTCATTTGGCTGCTTCAATTGGACTTTGCAATCTCCTTTAATAGGACCAGTGCTTAGAGGGTTGCACCACTTGGAAGTTGCCAACTGGCAGGTGGTTTTGCTTCTTGACCTTAAAAACCTCCCTTATGGCCATCACAGTTAATAGAATGAAATGGCCAAATTAGTAAACTGAAGCTTGTTAGGAAACTTAATATAGTTTTAAAAGAAAAAGAATTGCTCCTTCACTCAAATGATTCAGAAACTATATAAAAAGAGGATGTAACACACCTTAAAGTTTTATCCAGTAGTCACTGGTGGGACAACATTCCCCTACAAAAAGTTAGCTGTATTGACTTTTTTTGAATTTGAATTGAATTTCCCACCTGGCACAGGGCTAAGGGGACTTTTGGGGTCCACTGTTGACTCAATGGTGATGACGCCTTCTCTCTCAGGCCCCCAGCCCTCCTGACTATGAGCTTTCACCTTGAACAGGTAAGACTGGTTGGGCAGCAGATCTTGTACCACAACAGAGTTCTGTGCAGGGTCAGTGATGTCCACACGCTTCATCTCACCTGCACAGGCCATACCAAACACATTAATACAAAAGTACAATACAGCCTGACAGTGATAATTCCCTTAAAAATGCATAATGTGGACAACAATGTATGAGAACCCAGGATTCAGCATTTTGGGTTTTATACATTTCTAACTACTAGCTATGGTATTTTTTTTGACATTTTAAAATTATTTTCTTTTCAAACACTGGATATTGTTAACTAGCTCATTGCACATTAACACATGGATTTTCTTAATTTATCTTTTTTTTTTTACAGTGTACAGCCATTTATAGGCATTGAATGACACTTTTTTACACTACACTTTTAATAAACATTCTACATTTTTTACAATACATTTTATTATTTTGGCTGACGCTTTTATCCAAAGCGACTTCCAAGATAGAAGAAACAATCAAGCATCAGAGGTGCACAGGGCAACAAAATTCTATTTTATTTTACTTTATCTGTTTTACTTTTATGCTTATTTACCTTTTTAAAGATTTTATTTTTTAATCCTCATCACTGTAAAGCACATTAAATGACCTCTGTGTATGATAATGTGCTATATAAATAAACTTGCCTTGCCTACACGTAAATTATTGATGCAAATTTGTGAGTGAATTGTACAATTTTTCAGTTCAACTTTGATTCATCCATTCAACAAGCCAATTATTTTATTCATCTTATTAAAGTCAAATAAAAAAATGGATTAACCAATGCTTCATTCAAATTATTTGAGATAAATAGCACAAGTTTAATTGCTTGGTAATACATGAAGTATAGTATTGGCAGGGCCCAGTTGTTTTATTCATAGTTCATCTGGAGTTTAACTGCTACCTTTTTCCTCAAGCATTACTGCAGAATTGTTTGTAAGAAGTTAAGAGTGAAATAGTGCTATTACAGACCTCCACTGAGGAGCTGGTAGAGGACACAGTATCCTAGTACTGGATTTTCACAGTGAGGCTCCTGCCAGCTGACTTTTAGTGCTGTGGGGCCTAAGGCAGAGAAAACCAGCCTGCTTGGTGTTTCAGGGACTCCACGGGGCAGCCGTGAATCTATGGATACAAGGCAACACTTAGATTCAGATGACAGCATTAACATTTAACTTTTGAGCTGCCTGTAGCAAAAGCATGGAAAAAGCTGATTTGATAAATGTTGTAATTGTAAAATTATCATTTTCATTTATCTGAGTCCATCCAACCTGTGTCGTAGTTGTGCAGTCATTACAAAATATTAAAAATCAAATCATGACCTCAAAATTAAAAATGCTACAGAACTTGAAAATATGTGTAGTTACACCACTATTAAAAAAAAGACTTACTTGAGACTTCAAACTGTCTAAACGTTCACTCATTCCCATTAACAGGATTGTAATTATTTTATTTCATTTAATAAAAAAATATACTGATATATTTTGCATATTGCATCACCCTTAGCTTCTTACCTACTTAGGTTCTGTTTTTATCATTTACAATTCTCAGTCCTAATTTCTTGGCTTCTACAAAATCTTTTGTTCATGATGGTTTTGCTAGGCGGTGGGCTGAAGCAGGACTTAGGAAACCCCTGAAATGGGTGAGTTTAGAAACTTAAGTAGCATGTACAATTTGGTTCTTGTAATTTCTTTCATTGTTAACAACCAATTTGGAGAGTTTCAACTAGTACATGCACTGATTCCACTTTCGATTGGTTAGCTCTAGGTTCACTCACCCTGGAGAACCCTGTCCAGGTTCTGCAGAGCGTCGTTGATGTCTTCTGAATGACTGTGAACGTTGGAGCTCAGGCTGTAGCTGGTTGTGGTCTGGCTGAAGCTAGAGTGGCCTGAAAGAGTACCACCGCAGGCCATGGCAGGGAAGTGCAGCACAGGGCGGGGCAGGACAGGGCAATGAGGCCAGACAGGCATGCCATTGCATGAGAAAGAGAGATGTAGCAGAACGGTAGGAACGTTAAAAGAAAGGGAGGTGGGAGATAATGAGATTTCAGGCGAGAGTTAGCCAAAGGTTCCTGCCAAAAGCTGTTATACCTGCCAGCCATTATTTCAGACAACAATGCCATTGAGCTGAAGCATGGACAATACACACATACACACCTCTGTAAGCTTAGACCTACCTAGAAAGTCAGAAAATCCACTAGTTAAATCGCCCATCACTATAGAGTCCCTAATACCATCACTGTCATAGTAAGTCTTGTTTTCCGATCGTTTCCTCATGATAACATCCTCTGTGTGAAGTCCGCCACTCATCTGGATGTCATGCTGGCGTGACATAGATCCTCCTGAAATAAAACATTATCAAAACACTGCTGACTTCCATAAATATATACAGTGGTGTGAAAAACTATGTGTCTCCTTCCTGATTTCTTATTCTTTTGCATGTTTGTCACTCTTAAATGTTTCTGCTCATCAAAAACCATTAACTATTAGTCAAAGATGACATAATTGAACACAAAATGCAGTTTTTAAATGAAGGTTTACGTTATTAAGGGAGTAAAAAAAAAACTCCAAATCTACATGGCCCTGTGTAATTGCCCCCCTTGTTAAAAATAACTTAACTGGTTTATCACACCTGAGTTCAATTTCTGTAGCCACCCCCAGGCCTGATTACTGCCACACCTGTTTCAATCAAGAAA
>JBBPDA010000019.1:19917209-19929443 GCA_037974385.1 Arnoldichthys spilopterus | reverse complement strand
CGAACACGGGGAGAGCTTGCAAACTCCGCACAGAAAGGCACCTGTGGCCAACCCAGGACCTTCTCACTGTGAGGCGACAGTGCTAACCACTGCACCACCGTGCCGCCCCCTATTGGAACCTCATATATGAATAAACTCTGCTTATAATTTCAACATAGCAGTTATTAAATCTTTCTCTCTATTAGGATATTAACTTGCTGATTTTTCTTTTTTTGTGCTGTTTTTCTTTTTGATGGTGTGCACAGAAAAACACATACATAATTAAAGAGGTTTGGTCATGTTCATTAATTATTAGGCACATTTCTTTGCTGCCCACTAAAGGCATGGAGTGAATTTTAAAGCCAGAGGCAGATAGCAGTAAACCCTCATACTCAGCCAATATATGACCATTTTAAACATAAAATTCCATATTCTCTTCAAGGGCTTATACACAAATATTTCATCACTTGAACTTGCCAGAAAAAAATTCATTTTGTGAAATGTCTGACAGTGTAATAAAACAATGCTGAATCTTAGTGCTCCCACAGTGCCATCTGGAGGTGAGACAACAAGCTTGTTCAAAAGACATATCTGGGTTATGGCTGACTTCATTTGAAAACTGGTCAGCAGAGCCTTTCTCTCTTTAATTCTACAACATTAAGACCTTGAATTTTTAATGATATCTGAGTAACATAACTTTACAAAAACTAGAATGCATGGCAACTGATGTTAGGCTGACTGCATCTACATAACGAGTTAACCAGCTTTTCTATCACCAAAGTATTTTTGGCTGAATTATTTATTTCAAAAAAATAAATTAATGATTTACTTTTAGAAAAGGTGACCACTGCTCCATCCTGCTACTGCCTGCATACAGGCAGAAGCTGAAACAAAAGAAACCAGTTAGCAGGGTCGTTTACAGGTGGGACAGCAAGACCGTGGAGGTTTTAAGACTCAGAGAGTTTGATTACTTAATTAGAAATCCCAAAGCAGGAAACTGATCATGTATAAATATAATATGAAAGTTTTTGTACATAAAACCACATAACATTCTAAGTGAAACTTAGGGAAAATATAAAATACAAGAAAAATGTAGGATATGGGCCCTAATACCAGGTTCAACAGAGATTTTGATGGTTCAGCAAAGACTAAGTTGCAATATGCCAGCTAACTTTATTTTTAGCTTGTTAAATTTGAACATTTTTACAATTTTGGCTTATTATCTTCTCATCTTAGAGTCAGTTACAGCAAATAAAATGTTTATTTTTAGGGAAATGTAGAGGGAAATCCTAATATCTCTGCAATTTTGCATCATTTTAAACAATTAGTCTTTGAATAATGCTACTTCTATACACAACCATGATTACCTCACCGGCTACCAATTAGCCTGTTTAATATGAAACCCTCAGATCTGGTGTTAGCTGAGTATTCTGTCTTATTTATCTCTGTCCCAACTGGGTTGTTGCAGCTATCAAATTCTAAATTTGTGTATATTTTCAAAATACAATTAAATTGTTCGAAAAAAAAACTGTTAAAAATATTTTCTTTGTACTTTTGTCAGCTAATTACAGATTCACATTAATCAACACATCACATTTTTTTGTTTTTATTGCATTTTGGAAAACATCCCAACTTTTTTGGAAATGGGATTTGTACATTAAGTTTTTTTTTCTGTGCTGATGAATGTGAAGGCAAGCCCTGAGTAGAGACTAGATGCAGTTGACAAGTAAGCATTATGATTTTGCACATGTAAATAATCAGCTAGTTATGTTAGACAACATTAAGTAAATAATTTTCAGAATGTTTAGCTAAATATTAAGATCATTTTCTATTGGCTGCTGCTTGCTTACAAAGTGGCAGCAAAACTGGACCAGCCCCTTCTTACCTGATGACACTGGTCAAAACTTGCTCACTCCCTTCAAGTTTCATGTATGGCTCTCCTTCAAAATGCAACATAAACGATTAGGCACTTTGTAAGTGTCTAATTGTAGGCACATTAATTATGTAAACAGAACCTGATAAACTCTACAACCATAAATAAGCTGTGATCTGTAGTAGTACACCCATAAGGTGGACCTGTAAGGTAGATGAAGATCATAAAGTGAAATATAAGTAAGGAAAATTTAATAAGATGGTAGGTCTAACGGAACGGGTACTTGTCTCTTGCCTTGATCTGTGTCTGGGACTCACATGGCCACTGTTACCAAAGACAAGTGCCTCACCTCATCATCATGCACCAGCTCCTTCTTCACCACCTTCATGGCATAGACATGCTCATTCTTCTTCAGTCGCACCAGCAGCACTTTAGCGTAACTTCCTCTACCAATCACTCGGATCAGATCAAAATCAGCCAAACCCAAACCCTCAGAAATCTGGATGCCCTCCATACCATCTACTACTGCTTTCAGATCCTGCACAACACACACAGAGACACACACACACACACACACACACACACACACACAAATCAGTTTTAAATAATGTATTTACTGTATTATATAATTACTGTATTCTGCACGTTGTCGCTGTTTGATCTAAGACAATTTTCTTCAAAATATCACTGTTAAGAAAAAGTGAAAATGTGCTTAAATTTTATTGGACGTTAATTAAAGAGGCTTGTAATCCAAGTCATAATTTCTATTGGTCTGTTCATTAAGAAATTTCCTCCAATGAAAAGAGCAATGGACAATTTTAAAATTCTTAAGAACTTAGAAAATGACAATACAAGGCTCAGTCTGAAATGTGATGATACACTGTTCAATTCTGTACATCCACATTCAGTCCATGCACAGCACATTTTGTACACACAACAAACCTGTATTTCCAATGGAAAAACAGAACATTATAGTACTTTTATTCAATTAATAGTTATTCATTTTTTATAATCTGTTATTCTGTAATTTTTTGTTAGCAACAGAACTACCAGAACAGAAACAGAAGAGAACTACCAACACAAAATGCAGTATATTGTGAGTTTTGTACATTCACAGTAAAACCCCACCTCAGAATCATCCTCAGGTTTATCTACCTTACGGTTGTGTGCCAAGAAGGGTACTGTAGGTGAGAGAGAGAGAAAGAGAGAGCAAGCAAAAAAGAGAAAGAGTGTTAGAGAGAGAGAGAGAGATTATAATTAAGACTTTTATTTAAATTAAAATACTTACAAAAAAGTAATTTATAAAAATATAAATAAAACATAAATAATTGTTATGATTGACCATTTATGACCAGTTTTCACATTCATTCCTCCATTTTCTAAACCATTTCTTCCATTTCAGGTCGCAGGGAAACTGCAGCCAATCACAGCTGACTATGGGCCCAGGACAGGAGGCCAACCAATCGCAGGACAACCGATTTTTACAATGTGCTTTGCAAAATAATTTACAATTTACAACTTTGCAAGTTCCTGTTGCTGTGAAACTTAAACTGATTCATTTGCATACATGTATACATGTAAGTGTTGTGTGATTTCAATGTAAAGACACCTGTTTCTAAAAGGAGCCTTTTAGAAAGCATACCTAAAAAATAACAACGTGAAGACCAAGGACATATGAAAGCAAGTCCAGCGCCCTCTAATTAATTCAATTATTTAAAATAGTAAAGAATTGCATAACCACAGCTCCATCCACCAGGCCATTCACCAAGTGTCAGTGTCTGGATAAGAAAGGCAGTAGTCAGTGAAGCAACTAAGGGTCTAGGGTAACTCTAAAGGAGCCTGAAAGAACCACACCCCAGAAAAACCACCAAGCTGCGCTTCAGGAAGAAAAGCCATTGTTTAAAAAAAAAGCATGGTTAAATTGGCATTTGGCAGTTTGCCAGAAGGCATGTTGAAGACTCAGCAAGTGGGAAAAATATGGAAATATGAAAAAAGACTCTCTGTGCTCAAAATCTTTTTTTTGAAGCGGCTTCTGGTTTTGATTTTAGTTTGCTGCACCTTTCAAACAAAAAGCATGTTTTTTTTTAAGTGTGTCATTATATTGGAGTTATACATTCGACAGACAGTCCAACGTGCAATTAGCTGGCAGTCTTGTGTGCAATTTGTAGGTAGTTGTGGAGTAAGTAGATGCTCTTGCGTGGAGTTAGCGTGCAGTTAGCGTGATAAGCAACAGCATTTGTAAAGTGAATATTAAAATCAGACATGTCATACGTGAACACAGTTTTTGTGGAGCCAAGTTAGAGCAAAATGAGTCTTGCATAAACACAGATCAAATCAGGTATTTGACTTAATGCTAGACGTTTATCACTTAATACAAGCGGCAATTTCATGTATTATTTTATACATTTATTACTTTATTTATTGTTAAACATTAACATGCAATTAGAATTGATGAAATAATAAAAAAAACATAATCATACCAATTAAAATGCCCCCACACTTAAAATGCCCCCCCCCCTTATTACACTGTAATGTACAACACACTGTCCTTCTCAAGAACAGTGTGTGAACGCCCACACACACATACAGTGATGAGCCCTACTTGTGTCTGTCTCTTCCGGGTCCTCTGGGGGGAGCTCCACTTCCTCTTCTCCACTTTTATCATCAACCAACGGCTCCTGGGAGGGCATGACTGGATCCTACGCAGAGGGAGGGAGAGTGAGAAAGAGAAAGCAGTTGTATTACTATTCCTAGGATTCTAAATACCAATTATAAGCCAATTTGTCATTTTCTATAATAAATGAACACAGTTCCTAACAGACAAGCTAAGATACAAACACAATTCAATAGAGGAAAAAAATACATTTAACTGGAAAACAAAATTAAATATAACTTTAGGACTGAACAGATTCTGCTTAGATGTGATAAAAAATGCTTAGGTTCTTTTTAAAGCACTAAATGAATTGCTAAATAAGCCTTACCTCTGGAGTCCCAATCAGCACTAACAGCTTTTTTGCTAGTTTATCAACATTAGTCAGTCTGTCTGTCCTGATAACATACAATTCTAAATCTGAGCAGCAGCTTAGTGTACGGCAAAAACAGCGCACACTGAACTATTGACATGAGGACAGGAAATAACATGAAAGAGAGAGAAGAAAGAGGATGACAAAAGGATTTTAAAAAGTTGTATAACAGATTAAGACAGAGAGGAAGGGATATGTAGAAATTTAAGAGGGCAAATTTTGCAGGGTTCAGGGGGCAGATTAGAAAAAGAAACCTGCAACTGATAAAGGCAACAGTTCAGCAAGTTCCCTCAACCCCCTTACATGCAGTCAATCAGCAGAGGATGTCTCTAGTTTTGTTAAAAAAAGGATTCTTAATATATATATATATATATAAAACATTAAACTTAAAAAAAATTCATAATTACATGCATACATGCAGTCATAGTCATAGTGTTTATAGATCTTTCCCTCAGATGTATGCTGAAGTAAAATTACAAGCATTTGATAATGATTTTATTGACAATTACATCAAGTTTATGCAAATAGTCAATTGTTTATGCAAAGGGCCAATAGTTTATGTAAATGGCCCTTCTTTTTCAAGACCACTGGAATTCGCCCTGGCATGCTGTCAATCAACTTCTGACAAATCCTGACAGAGTTCAGCCCATTCTTGCATAATCAACGCTTGGAGTTTGTCAGAATGTGTGGTTTTTTTCATCCACCTGCCTTTTGAGGAACTGACCAGAAGTTCTCAATCAATAAAAAAGTTGTTGATGCCCATCAGGCTGTAATAATGTGTGATTTCTGTGTACTCCACTCAGTTCAAAATAAAATTATTCTTAGCTTTCTTGAGCTGAATGTGTGACATGATTATTGATTTCAATAAGTCAGCAGATATCCCTAACCTCACATGTAGTGAGGAAAGTGACATTGATTTGGCCAAGAACCACAAACATGTGACTAGCGTGATATAGCTTGTGGTTTCAGCCTAATGCAGACGCTATTTCTTTGAAGGTAAAACAATGCATTTTTGATAAAAATTAATTATTTTAATTTGTGCACCAAAATGAAGATTGCTCTAAAGAACGTTTATTGAGTCGGTGCTGTCTTTTTGTATTATGATGTGGTTTGGGAACGTGAATCTGGCCAATGAGAATTGGCTTGGTCAGATCAGTTTCTGGGATGAACAAGGCACAACTTTCTATGACCGGCAGGTCATAATGAAGGCCCATGAAATATTGTAATATTAACTGACCACTCCCTGTAAACTGGGTTACTTTCACACCACATAGCTGAAGAGTTGAATTAGGTGTATTTCATAAGGCAGTACACTGAACTCCGTAGAACTGTGACTTGTAAGCAGTGCAAGTGTTTTGCACATATGCTCTTAAGCAGTGGTTCTCAAACCGACCCTCAGTGATACAGAGAGCCCACATTTTGCCATTATGCCTCCTTGTTGTAATTTGGAAAGGAACATAAAATGTGGACCATCTAGGAGTTGCTAAGGACCAGTTTGAGAACTATTGTTTTAAGTGAAAAAGAGATCAAAGCAAAAATAAAATACAAAATAGTGTAGATGGTTGGGCCCTTTAACCATTATGTTCTGGCTGGAAATAAGAATTTTACAAAAGTGCTATAATTTTACATGGTTTCTTACTTGTAGCTCATTCAAACAAGCACAGAGATTGTGCATAAAGTATATATTCTAAACTTCTAAAGTCCACACCATGTGTTTTTAAGGAAACGTGGACATTTTACGTAATTATTTAAATCTGGTGAAAAGATTATGTTTGTACATGCATGTTTTACAGAGGAAAACATTTTGTCATTGTCTGATGTTGAAACCAACAGAAAAGACAAAAATGAAAATGAAACAAAATGTAGATTGCAAACCGAAGGTAAATGTAATACATTATGTATATATGTATGTATCAACTATAAATAATTATGCATTTACACAACTGCATTTCACAGTAGCGCAACATCTAGAGAAGAGGAATAACTGCTATATAATTTGAGACAGTGAGAGTTGTACTCACCATATGCCTTTGACAGCTCAGAGGGACGAGTTTATGACAGCGCTTATGAACCAGCAGTCTGCAGTTGATACACCTGTAGCCCTGCCGCCCCAGACCCCATATCCTCTCACTACAGTGGCCACAGTACGCTTTCTGAGAGAGAGAAAGAGAGGGTGAGTGCAGAAGAGGGTATAAGGGATTGCTTCTGAAATTGCTTATTTTACGCGTCAGACAACTGAGACACCCTTATGCTCGAACATGATGTTTGTTATGGACATACCATGCATTGCACAGAAGTCCAACAACAAAACACCACTCGGGTTCAGATCAGGGAGACCGTTCTTCCCAGTCACACCCTTCCAGGCCGCACTGTCATTGCCGATGTGAGCATTAAAGTCCTTTTGGTAAGTAATAACCATTTTTCCTACTTCTGAAGCACCAACGTTAAGAACTGACTGTTATTTTGCTGCTTTATATGTTCCAACCCTTGGAATTTAATTGAAATTATCAGTGTTGTTTAATTGAAGTTTAAATGTTATGCCTGATTGGTGTATATATACAATCAGGTTTAATTACACTGTCATGTATTAAGGGAGATTATGACGTTATGATGCGTATTGCCTGACTGAGCTCAGGATGATGTTAATACTGCAGCAATGCCTAGCGCGCACATGTCTGTCCTACATACTGCCACTGCAGTGGGCTGTTGGCTTTACATAACTGAGGTTAAACACTGAAGGACTGGAAAGTAGCACAGGCTCAATAAAGAGAATAATCTAATTCATTAAACACTACCTAAGAAACCAGCAGGGCTTAGGATCTGTCTCAATTTATTAGAAAATCCTACCTTGTACTTCTACACACTGGGCACTTTATTTTAAAAAATCTTGTGCTTCCACTCTCTTGCAAATTCATGAGCTCAGTCTGCCTTATAGATCCAATAAACAGATGGACAGTTATAGATTATGGCCCATCCCCTGTAACACAATTTATCAGCCCTCCTTACCAAATTATTTATTGATAAGTTTCTGACCAAAGGATTGCAGTTTTCTAGATATTATTTTGGATTGTGGACCATTTTAGCACATCACTGACACTGACATGTTCTTTTGTAAGTAAGGACTGTGTAATAAATTAAAAAGACTTAAAATGTTTACCACAGAGAGCTCCTACACTTAAAACAGTACTGCATGTTCAAAGGGTTATCACGCGTACATAACCACACACACACTCTATGGCCAAGTCGATCTGACTTTGAAACTGACTTACTTGTCACTGTGAACACACTCAATCCAACACAAAGTGCACCACAACTAAATGTAACCTCTGCATTTAATCCATGATGTGCACATGGAGCAGCTATCAGCAGTGGCCAGAGAGCAGTGCAGCGAGATGTTTCCTTGCTCAAAGGGTCCTCACTGGTGCCCAGGCTGGGAACTCAACCTGCCACCCTCTATTCACAAGGGTATTGTCCTAACCACTAGGCCACCACTGCACCACTGCCATATCCTCACCTTCTTCTCATCTTCCTTTCTCTCTTTTGCATTCTCTTTTTAACTTCTATCTCTATGCCCTCTCCACACTTTCTCGCCTCGCCTCATACTTAGACTTTTTATCCTTTTTTTCCCCTATTGGCTTTCTCAATTTATTAGTGCTCTCTCCCTTTCCAACGCACTGCACAACTTAAGACATATTAGGGTAAAGAGACATACACTATCTATCTATATTTATATCTATCTATATCTATATCTATCTATCTATCTATCTATATATATATATATATATATAGATAGATATAGATACAGTGGAGGAAATCATTATTTGACCCCTCGCTGATTTTGTAAGTTTGTCCAACGAAATTAAAAGTCTCAGAACAGTATCATTTTAATGGTAGGTTTATTTTAACAGTGACAGATAGCACATCAAAAGTTATTGAAAAATAACTTTAAATAAAAGATAGACACTGATTTGAATTTCATTGAGTGAAATAAGTATTTGAACCCTCTAACAAAAAAAGACTTAATACTTAGTGGCAAAACACTTGTTCACGAGCACAGAGGTCAAACGTTTCTTGTAATTGATGACCAGTTTGTGCACGTTTTAGGTGGAATCTTGGTCCACTCCTCTTTGCAGAGCATCTCTAAATCAAGGTTTCGAGGGTGTCTCTGTGAAACTCTGAGCTTCAGCTCCCTCCATAGGTTCTCCAAATGTCTTCATCTCCATGCGTGACGGTGGGGATGGTGTTTTGGGGGTCATAGGCAGCATTTTTCTTCCTCCAAACAAGGTGAGTTGAGTTAATGCCACAGAGCTAAATTTTTGTTTCTTCTGACCATAGCACCTTCTCCCAGTCACTCTCTGAATCATTCAGGTGTTCATTGGCAAACCTCAGACGGGCCTGCACATGTGCCTTCTTGAGCAGGGGGACAAATAATTATTTCCTCCACTGTATGTATATGTATATATACTTATATACTTCACATTGTACATTAGTAAATACTTCTCAAATAGTTGTATACTATCTTCACACACTATTTGGTTTTGTAATAAGCAGTTTGGGATGGAGCCTTACTGTCTGTGAGTGGGACAAAGTCATTGCACAGACACACAGACACAGACACAGACACAGACACAGACACACACACACACACACACACACACACACACACACACACACTCTTCACCTGGTTGCTCAACAGCTGCCTCTTCACTACTCATTACCACATTAATAAACCTTTTGAGACTTTAAAGATCACAAATATCTACATGTTGCCTCTGTCATTATAAAATTGTTTTCTATGAAGTGAAAGTGACTATTTGTCATTGTGAACACACTCAAGCACCACAACAAAATGTGACCCATTACACATGCACACATGGAGCAGCAGGCAGCTATTAACAGGGTCCAGGGAGCAGTGTAGCGGGATGGTACTAACCACTAGGCCGCCACTGCCCCAAACTATCTGTGCAACTAAATAGTTGTTAGTTTCTTATTGTTCGATGCATGCTTTTAGGGTCAGAAAAATCTGCAGCAGGTGAACAGAACCCACTACAGCTTCTTCACAGCCCAACAGAACCCACAGAAGGTTCAGAAAGACCAGCATTCAGTAGAATCAATTCAAAAGAATCAGAACTGAACTGAGAAAGCAGCCCTTAGAGAGGGAATTTGGGCTACGATATGTAATGCTGATAATTGTGAAATAGTGGTAAATCTGGAAAAATGGGACCATTTTGCTTTAAAACACCCTACATGCACATCTCCACCAAGAGCATTAACCTCTTTTATATGAAGGAACTCTGTGTGAATGTAAGCTCTTGAAGCTTCTGGCAGCCACATTTCAGGTTTTCAGATCACATTTGTGATAAACTTATTCCAATTTACAAACTGCTGGTATAGCACACCACACCAGTCACAATAGTATTCAAAGTTTGGCCAGAGGGGTTCATATCAGCACTAGAAGACGAGTGTACAGACTGGAACATATTTAGGTAGGCTGCTATCTATGTTGGCTCCATAAACTTGAAGGAGTATAAAGCATCTGTAACAGGCTACATCAACAAGTATACAGATGATTTCAGTGCCTCCAAGCATGTAACCATATAGGTTTGATTGCTACTGAAAACCTGAGATGACCTGAGAAAACCTGTACTCTCTGCAGAAGAATATTGCTATAATAATTATGTTTTGATATTTTCTGAATAAAAGATTTAAAAAACAACTTTTCTTGGTAGTTTTGTTTTAGCAAATCATATTTATTTGTAGTGATATGTATACACCTTGGTCAAACATTTTAGAAATTTTTTTACTGGTAATTTACATTTACTTACATGGGAAAAAGGTAGTTACGATAAATACATACGTCATAAATAAAAAATATAGGTCACCAAAAACTGAAATATTATTTGGATTTAGTAAAAAAACAGGCTTTTCTCAAAGCATTAAGAAATTGGTTAGCTTACAGCTTTCCTGCAGCAATGGATGTAAATTAGGCCTTCCAATAGGTGCCCTAAAATCTGCTGATGACTTACAAACACCTCAGTTTTGTGCTGAAGCACATTCTTCCTACACTCTCTGATGTTTTATTAGCACAATACTGTACTGTAAGAAGAAGTGATGTATATGGCTATCACAATGGTGAGCAAAAGTCAAGAAACAAAGACAGACAGTAAAATAATGAGCCACAATTGTAGTAGAAAATAATTCTGCAGTAAATTCGATTGATGGAAGAGCAGCACAATCTCAAGACTTAAACTCCATCCAGCAGGTGTAGGATGGAATGGACAGAAGAGGGTGAAAGTTAAGCAGTAAATGTTAAGGCACTTCTAGGAATTCTTGGCATTAAATTTTAGGGCTTTATTTACTTCCTATACTTCAGGAAGGCAGTATATTTTACCAGGTCTTTTATCCCTGAAAAATGTCTGTTTTCCATTAAATTTACTTTATTTTTTGTTTGTTTTTATTAACCTATTCACCAAAATGCAAAGATGCGGTTTAATATGATGTACATCAGCACAGCAAAATTACTTTATGACGTAATGTACAAAAATGTGTAGTACATTCTACATCAGATTTTACACTATTAATATTAGTAATTAATCTTAACTGACTTTGCTATGAACATGTTTCTTTCTATACTGTGTTCTTTAATGTCCTTTAGATTTTTGGCATAGTTTTTCCTAGTAGCCTTATCTGATTGCATATGGAATAGTTCAAAGCACAGAAACAGTAGTCTTAAATGATCATACAGTATTCATGTTTGGTATACAATTGGGACACAGCACAAGAGAGACAGAAGTGCCAACAATAGCAAGAGGGGGAGGGAATATAAAGCCACATCACTAAAGAAAGGACAGAAAGAGGGAGAAAACATGACCTAGTTCTCCAGCATCTCTCGCTTCTATAAAGAAAAGGAGAAAAGAAGGAGAGAGATAAGCAATGTCTCTCTGAAACACTGAAGAGGCCTAAACTAGAGATAAGCCTCCAGAGAACACATTTCAGCTTTTTCACCACACTGAGGCACAAAACACCAAGCCAGCAGATGAGGGACTTATTTTACATTGACATTATGTGTGTCTGTTCTTGTACCAAAAACACTCCACATTGCATAAAACACCAAATATGCATCATCAAATTAATATACATTCAATAAAATTACTGCAAAAATATAATTTCACTACAAGTGAAAGTTGTTCAGTTAAACTCTTACTTGAAAATTACTGTAAAATTACTTTAATAATTGCTTTTAAAAAAGTAAACATTAAAAAGTAAATTTTCTTTTTAGGGTTGTAGGGTGGAATCTTTGGGCTCCGAGGAGTCTGGATGGACTGAGTTCCCACGAGAAACCTCACACCTCGCACTATG
>JBBPDA010000019.1:19904432-19916479 GCA_037974385.1 Arnoldichthys spilopterus | reverse complement strand
AGTTATTTTTGTGACCATTTTGAGTTTTTCTTTCATTGACTGAAGGGTACCAACAATTTTGTCCATGTGTGTAGGTAGAGCTGACAGCATGTGAACCCCCTCAGACCCTGCTGCCAGTATTGATAGATTTGGATAACACCCTTGAAAAACCTTGATCAGACTTCTGATTGGCCAACATGGCTTTATCCCTGCCTGTTGGTTTGTCATGCTCCCCACCAGTGCTTGACAGGGTTTTTTGTTCTTTTGCATTTACACCATAATGAAGATAGAATGTTATCTCTGTTTACTACTGAGGGGACTGTTTAGTTCATCTTTAAAAGAGTGAACACTGAAATAAAGGTTAGCACATTGATTTATCAGTCTACTCAGGCTTTATCAGGAACTTTATAGCTTGTAAAGAAGGTGGTGGTTGAGCTCCTCTTTTGAGTCTATTGAATGTGCATGTTTATTTAGTACACTGAAATATTTAATAAAAAAACACAAGGTGTTTCTTTCAAGGGCTGTTTGAATTTAGTGGGCAGGTATTCTAAAACTAGTGCAAAAATGTAAAAAGTAAGCTCCTGAGAAGCAAAAACATGGCATGTCTTGTTTCTCTTGGTGGGTAGTATGGCCCCCTCAAACCCCATCACTGATGCCAGAAAATATGGCTTAACAGAATTGGCTGTTAGTTCTCCTTCATGTGTGTTGAGCTGATCAATGATCAAAAAGTTCAAAAAGATGAGGTAGTACATGACATGACCTGAAGTAAACATGTGCTTTCCTTCATCCTCCAAGTGTTGGTAGTACTGTCACCTGGGTTGCCCTTGGTGGGTGGAACTGGACACAACTATGAAGAATGATGATTTTGCATTTCAGAATATAATTTTGAAATAAATTCAGTTACTTTGCTCCCACTGGGCAGTGGTGGCCTAGTGGTTATGACATTGCCCTTGTGAACTGAAAGTCCCGGCCCAGGCACCAGTGAAGTACCCTTGATCAAGGTACCATCGAACCACACTGCTCCCTGGACTCTGCTGATAGCTGCCTACTGCACCGCGTTTGCACGTGTGATGGGTTAAATGCAGAGGTCACATTTCATTGTGGTGCTTGAGCGTGTTCACAATGACAAATAGTCACTTCATTTCTCCCCACACACACAAACACACACACTTCTTAACAGGATGTCAAAGGAAAGCAGAGTTTTCTGAGTTGTAGCATAGCTTTGTTTATTAATTTTTATACTTTTTTTGCATAGAGAAACATACTCACTTCCAGTACTGTATTCATGAGCGATTTTTGCAAACAGCGATGGCGGAATACAATGTTATAATGAAATATTGTCAAAGCTGTAAATTTTCCCCTCACACCAGTTCAAAAACACATGGCAAATTTAGTTTGTTTTGGTGCATGAGAAACAAAGTTTTTGTTTTTGCTGAAAAAAGAATTGTCCTTTTAAAACAATTAGCTGGAAACATTATTACCGACTTTTGCTGATACAATTTTTCCCGCAATGTTTCAAAATAATAAGGTGAAGGAAAAAAAAAAGTACAACACTTACAACAAAAACTGAGCTGTCTGGAAAAAAAAAGGTGTGTGTTCTTATCATAACATGCCGGTTTTATGTTGTACTGTCGGTGGCGTGAACTAAATATCCACATGCTCATCACTGGTGTGAAGTGTGTGTCTGTGCAGCAAGCAAGCGGTTAATGTGTAACTACTATGGTAATAATTGCAAAGAATAATGAGAGGAAGAAAAAAACAAAAACGAAAAAAAAAAGAAAAAAAAGAGAAAAAAACCCTTGAAATTTAACACTGCATTAGAATGTTCTCTGAGAAACATTTCGACCATCTTCCATTCATCACCATGTCAACCTCCTAACAGAGAGGAAACAGCATGCTTTAAAAACAAAAAATTACACAGATAAACATAATACAATTACAAACAAAAGAGAGTGAACCAAAATGAATCATTCTGAACGGGAGCGGGCACAACAGGCCCGTTAAGATGTCGCCCATTAATGTGTTGGAGTTCAGTGTCTCTGAATGACACCCCATTAACAAAACAGACAATGCTTCAGAGTGTTTTGGCATTTCATAGTTGATAGTATTATCAAAAAAGATTGCATAACTGCAAAGCATTTACATGGCTTTTCACCCCTTTGAATAGAAACAATGACTAGCAGGCACCCAAGATCCCCTTTGAGTAACCTTGCTAACACAACTGGGGCCAGACTTACAAAAGCCTTTGGCCCTTGCTATGACTTTAGCATTGGCCAAAAAAAAAGTATTAAAGAAAAAACATTCTTACAGACTGGTTGAGGTGTGTGTATTGCACCAGTCGCAGAGGCTTGAGTAAATCTGGCTCTCTGGAAGGTGAGCAAAGAACCAAAGCATGTGGAACAGAAGTATTCAGAACAGGACGACTAATGAAGAACCTCACTGTGAAAACGTTGGGAGAAGCCTCAAAGCTTCCCTCTCAAAAGGGAAGAGAAAAGGAGAGGAAACCGAAGCGGTAGAACGATCAGGCACTGCTTGTTCAAGGTGTTTCTGTTTTTTTTGGTATCTAATGCTATTCATAAATACTTCTGCTTGTACCTGCTGGTTTCTTGAGAAAATCAAAAGAAATAGGAGAATAAAAACAATCGGATTGGTCAGGAAAACTGTTGTACACCAAAGGAATTGCTATCACGGCACCATCTGTTACCATCTAATTGGATCAGTAAGGGAAATATGAACAGTATGAAAGAAAGAGACACTGCTATAGGCCTGAAAAGACTAACTGACCTCACCTCAATGCAATGAAGTAGGTGAGACTTGCTGTCTTTAAAGAGTTTGACTCAAGTACTCAAGTTTGACAAAAAAAATCACTAATTAGGAAGTTCATTACTGTGGAAATGCTCTAAAAGATGCCTTGTAGTTTAGTGAAGTTACCAGCAACTAGCTAACCAAGGCAAAACGGCTACGGTTGCTTTTGTTGCCTTTTTTTTTAAATAGATATAACACAAAATGACATAAAATGTTAAAACTTTAGCTCAAAAGGCAAAGGAGAATGAATCTAGTGAGGTGCATTCATGATGATACAGATGCCAAGATGTAATCATGGCTAATGCTGTAGCTCACTTGCTAAGTTGGCTAAATTGTATTTTGAGTCAGATTTAAGGCCTTTTCACACCAAGTAGGATTTTTAAGTACAACAAAAACCTCACGTTTTGAAAATGCCAAATTAATACCGTCGTCATGGCGGCTGAGCAGCTCATCTTGTTTGTGGGGCAGAGCACAGAAGGTTCTATGTCTTTATACAGTGAGTGTTCATAGCCATTTTTGTTTTGTCGACCCAGGAGTGTGCCCAATTTTTTATAAAGGGCTTAACAGAGAAATATGAATTAATTGTAGCTTCTATTCAAGTTATTAATTTTTCCTCTTCCTATTTTATTTGCAGTGTTTAAAAAAATGCTGCGAATTTGATGTGAAGGTTGCACAGTGTTAAAAATCGTACTTGTGGTGAACAGGCCTTTTGTCAGTGCTTTTTAATGCCGTTGATGGCATTTTAGTTTCCTAAAAACGTACTCTCCTCTTACATGATCGCTTATGCTAGTTCAGTTTTAGACCTTTAGTTTTGACTCATTTTGTAAAAAAAACTTTTCTTGACAAGTTTTATTTTGTATAGACCTTTGTACTTTTTGCACTTAAATTACTGGACTACCAAATACTAAAATAACTTTTATACTATCAGTCCTTATGCATCTTTGAATGTTTGAGGAGTGATAGAAGCCCAGAACTGTACATTTTGTGCTGTGCGGTTCAATGGGTTGATGTCCCAACCTAAACTGCCTCCTCCAAAAGAGCAAAGCTTCCTTTGTTTAATCTAAAGTGATTGAGGATTGAAGTGATTTCCCCTAAAAAGGTCATCTTGAGCAGAGATTATCCCAGGTATTCTGCCAGCACATGCTGACTTTTCCATGCACCCGAGTTCCAAGCTTCCAACAGATAATTCCAGTATTAGCCGTATGCAGACTTTTACAAGCCGAGGCGAAGTGCTTGAACTAAGGAGGACTTTTTTAAATACTTGGTATAAAAAAAGGAAAAGAATGTAAAAAAGATAAAAAGTAGAGACCAAATTCCAGAGACTGTGCCCTGAATAAATTGTCCAGCCCTTACATACAAGTAAAGGAAACACAGCACAACGAAACTTGCACAAGAGGTTTGCTGTTTCACTTACATCATAGTACCATCATGTCTAACTCACCCAGACAATGGAAATGTAGGGAAACACTCGACTAAGAGACTCTCTAGTCCAAATCCTGCACCCTTACTGTATTATCTTCAGCCAGTGGCTAAAATACAGGCCAAGAACACCACAAATGAGGAAATACTTTTATCAAGGGTAGAACAAAATGTGAAATACACATGGCATTTCATGCCTAGAACCCTCAGTTTAGCTACACATGAATAACTTTAAAAGTGCCAATACTTTCGATATGTCTCTTCCCCTCCTTGCTGTGATGCTATAGTGCATAATTATGCATAATATATTAATATAATACAGTATTAACCTTATTCTTCAAACACTGAGACGTTAACCCCCGAGCAACACAGCACATCAAATCACTCACAAGGTCAAACGATGGGCCATTGGACATCCAGACCACCAGAGCAGTGCATTCTAGAGCTGAACTCAAATGACATTCAGTAATGGGCAAAGACTAGAAAAGGCACTCTGATCAGAGTGGGGCTTGAATTCCTGCTAATCGCACTCGCACACCAACTGCAACACACTACACAGACTACAACGAGGCTTCCTGTTGTCCGCCACATCACAGATGGACCAGAAGTCTCACACTCCGCAATCCAATACAGATGACCTCTGGGGTAATATTCAATGTTGATGGACAGCATCAAAAAGCAGCTATTTTATCTCTCTTTCTATCTCTTCCATCGCTTTCATCATGATACATCATAAGGTTGACCAACAGAAATATTTCTAGAGAAACACGTCTTTAAAAAAAAAGAATTTGTAGACAAAAATATCAATACCAGGTTATCTAGTGCAATCTTTTGAATAGAAGGAAAGAAAACAAAAAGTGTTTTAAGATCTCAAAGCTTGCGTGACAATAGCGACTCGTTAAAGAAGTGCAGAAGGCTTTACATGAATTGTGGAGAAAAAAAAAAAGGGGGGGGGGTTTCAAAAAAGATTAATGGAATTTGCATATCCCCCTTGAAGCAAACTGAGGCTTGGTTTAAAATGACAACAAGTGAGGCTGAAATTACAGGAGTCCACACATCTAGGCCAAAGACCTGAAGCCAGATACCCTCTCAGGACAGGCTAAAGATTGTGGTGCCAAGCTTACACCAACAACAGCAGATCCTTTAGAAGGAACACAAGATTTTTTTGTGGCTTAGCCACAAGCTTATGACAACTAAACCCAAACACACAAACATTAACATATTATCTTATACAAAAAGACATTTTATGTACATTTTGCCTTTTTTTCCTCATTCTACTAGATATACGGTAAGCATTTATACACAAGATAATGTGTTCAAAATGTAACATTTCAACAATATGCATAACAATCATAATTATTGTTCTATAAAAATATTAGTCAAGGGTTTTGAAAGAATTTTTTTGTACTTTTTTTTTTTTTTTTTAAACATGCACCAGCTCAAATGCATAATCAAAAAAGTTCAAAATGTTATAGTAAGTTCAACCATCACCTGTGGCCACTTTAAGAACTACATACTGGGGTGATGACAAATCTGGACTTACGAAGCGTTCCTGTCTGGCACAAAAAAAGCAAACAATGGAGAAGAAGAAAAAGAAGAAGAAGAAGCAGACGGCGTGCTCGCAGACCTTTCTACTGGTCAGGCTACGGACCCCACCAGTGGCCGGCCGCGTCCTGGCCAGAGGGCTAACAGCTTCAGATAGGTGGGTGTGGAGCAGTGCAAATCTTCACAGGACAGGTGGTGGGCTGGAAACATCTGCCTGGGACAGTTTGCAGAGACTGGGGTCAACAATGATGTGGATAAGTGAGTCTTTAGCAACGTGATAAAAATCTGGCCTTGCGTTTTACAAGCTTAAACGCTAAGCATTTGTTCGTGTTAGAGGTTAAAATGATTTTCAAAACGCTGGCAGTGTACTGTAAAGCTACGGGATGAAGAAGGAAACGACTTGCACTGAATTACAGTATTACTTCATCTAACTATTGCATGTCAAAGCCATTCAGGCTGTTATCGTAGTGAATTACCGATCATACACCAACAGTTTTACTACAGGACATTGCAAAAGGGATAAAACGCTGTGTCTCCATTTTCCACACTTTCTCAGTCCTCAGGATCAGACCCCTGTCCCATCACCTGTTCTGTTAAATAAAAAGAAAATTGCTTGCTGAATGACAGCACTTTTGTTAGAGGTGTGAATTACATGGGTTTGATGGAATGCCTTTAGTTACAGCACTCCTCTTCTGCCAGGGCGGGGGCCGGGGGCTGGGGGGCTCGTGAAACCATCAACGCCAGGATCTTAACCACGGCATCATGTAAACAAAACCTTGCTCTGCCGATTCCACTTGTATCTCTTTTTTTTAACTAGCTACCAGCAAATCTTAATAGCTACCAGCATTGCAATATGCATTGCAGAAACAGTACTATACACTGCATCACAAACTAGAACTTGGCCTTTACTGACCCTGCTGAAAAAAAACTACAATCTCCTCTCTTTTTCAACACACTCCCCTTACACTATGCAGTAAGAAATTATAAATTATCTTTACTACGCTCTAATTAAAAAAAGAAGAAAGACAGAAAGAAAGAAAGAAAGAAAGAAAGAAAGAAAGAAAGAAAGTCTACTAAAGAATCTTGGACTATCTAAATGAAACATTTTCTAAAAATGTCAAGTCAGTGGTAACAGGGGTTGGGGTGTTAATTGTGGGGGTTGGGGTTAGGGGTTGAGTTTCTTTACCTAAACACTGATTTGGACAGCTCCAGAGCATAGTTTTTAGACTAATCTCTGACAAAAATCATCAGAAATGTCGATTTTCGAGGGGTAATTAAAAGAAGACTGGCCAAAACGACCTAAATGCTTATCAAAAAACAAACATATTGTACAAGCCACATTATCACCAAACATTCCACTGTAGCCAGGTCATAGCTCCAGTTTTCAGCACCAAACTACTGAACCAAGAGTATTCAAAACAGATCTGACAATCAACATTAAAGTGTGCAGGGCAATGGGAATGATTACTGACTTATGAATCATAGACTGACTAGAGACCATTCTCTTTCAAAACCCAATTTCTGAAAAAGGTAGCCTTTGAAATGTACTGCGCATACGGGAGTAGTTCACTCAAAACTGCTGACATCACTACAATGAATTAACGCAAGATTGAGTCGTTGTGCTGAAAGCAGTGTAGATGACGGAACACGTTCACATGTATAGAATCCTTCATCAGTATCTAAATCAGTCGTTCTAACATTGCTTCCTATGTTTTGAGCAAACAACTGGGGGCTCTAAGACCGGATCTGAGAACGACTGATCTAAATGACTCTTTCGGTTATGCAAATAAAGCTGGAGTCTCGCCGGACGGACTCTTGTTTTCTGTAATGTTCTTTGATGAGGCAGAGTTAAAATAGGGCGTGGGAGGTCCTGATGTGATGTGGTTTTGGGGGCAGTATTCTATTGTTTGCTAAATGGCTAACGCTAGTTAGAGAACTTGTCTAATATGTCTGTAGCTGTGAGTGACTCCATTTAGCTCCTTCAAATCGTTTTTTTATTTTTTCAAGAATTAGAAGGTTTTTATTGGCTCCGGTTTCTGAATTTGCAAGCTCACTGGGTTACAGTTCACCCAGATGAACTTGGCTCAGTGCAAATGATCTACTACCAGAAGCGATTGCTTTTTGGCTTCCACCCTTTACCCTTAAGGCAAACTGGCTTTTTTGCCAAACTAATGTCATGTTTAGTGTGACCGCAGCTCCCACTCTGTCTGTATTTGGAACACTGGTAGTTGGCATTCTGCTAAAGAAACATGTCAGCTTTCATTCATCAATGCGTTTCTCAACATTTTTGCAAATTTTCTCTTTAATTGTAGATTCAAAATCTGGCTTTTCTGCACTCCACTTCATTTGTACCAGCCAGTATAGAGCATGTACACTGCTGTGCCCCCAAAGAATCCTATCAGTCTGCCAGTCAGAACACTAACTGATAAGGGCTTAAAATAACAGTTACCCTGCTATCTTAGTTTACCTCTTCTGGTAAAGTCAGTAATGACGCACTGGAAAAAGTCACGCTCATGACTTTTCATGTATGGCATCAACAAAGCTTTGTGTTGACACTGGCAGTAAGCATTATGCTAATGGAACATGCCGACTGCCTGTGTTAGCATTTTAAAGTGGTCAGCTATGAAAATCTAAACCTGGCCTTCCTTTTGATTTGGGCATTTCACTCGTGTACACACGTTTGGCATGTTCGAATCATGTTAATTCACATCGTGGTGTAAATGTGGAAAGGGTTGGACGCCCTGAAGTTAAGACTAAAAGCTATGTCAGCACATTCTTCTATTTCAACCTCTCCATCTGGCTCGAGATTCAAAAGGCCCAACACTTCTCTCCACTCAGAGAGCAGGTCCTGACACCATCAACAGTAATCTTCCCAATTCCCCCTGCTTACGAACCTTGATCTCCACTCCCAGGCCAAGGCTAAACTTGTATGAATATGAAAGGGTACTATTCATTCAGATTTTACAATTCATTTTTTCCCTTTTTTTGGCCATTTCTTCCGTCTGCCTTGAGATCATACTGTGATAAAAAGAATTCCACTCTAAGCTACATTCAGTCTTAACAAAGAAGAGGTTAACAATGTGGGTGTGAACGAGCATCTCAAACGCAGGTATCATTAGCTAATCTACAGGAGCGAAAGGGCAGATGCCGAGAGAAACGATATGAAACAGTGAAATGAAAACACACACACACACACACACACACACACACACACACACACACACACACACACACATGGATTTCATGCAATGAAAAGATGACTGTCATCCTTGACAAAGGGGGAAAAAAAAACAATCTCACTATCACCTATTTGTCCTAACTGGAGAATGACAAGCAATCAAACATGCAGCATTTTTTTTACATCTTTTTTTTCAGCGACACTTGGTTACATAAAAAAAGAAATTAATTTACAATTTTTCATGTATTATTGTTCTTAACTAAAGGCAAGGCACATAATGTGTTATATAAAACGTCGTGCAAAGTCGAAGGGTGGGGGGTAGGGGAGGGGGAAAAATTCGAAACCAATGTCGTACAAAGGTAAAAACCCATCCATGTCCTACGCTCTCTGTCCTGCTTGGGGGTGGGGAGGGTTGTTGGTTGGGGGGTCCTAAGAAAAGGAGTCTTGGGGGAGAGTTTAGCTTCAGAGCTTGTACTAAGAGTATCTGCCATGCGCCCATGTCAGCGTAACGGTGGTCATTTGAGCTTAATTCTTGTTTTTTTTTCCTTTAGTAAGCACCATGCAGTTATATATATATAATCCATATATATAGATCTAAATATAATTTCATGTCAGCACCTTGAACACAAGTTATGTTGTATGTTGTATGTATTCTGGGTCACAAACTGAACAGAACTGGTATGCAAAGCTCTATTGAAAGTCAGTAAAGAGGAAAAGTTGGGCCGCATTCTTGTCCTTGCAGGCCTGTTGTCAAGCTTTGATATGGGTTGGCTTTGTCATGTTGCAGCTGATGCCAGAAGGGGGCAATCTTGTTTGCTTTGCTTCCAATCACCTTCTGGTTTATGAAGGTGCAGCTGCTTTGGGCTTGGCTATACCACGCCGTTAACACCGACTGACCGCAGTGCTACCTGTCCGACTTCACAACAACCCACTATGTGGGTCCAGTTCAAAACAGGATCAAATAATAATAATAATTATTATAATCATAATAATAACAATAAAAAGGCTTTAAAAAACCTAACCCAAAATCAAAAACGAACCTCTTGCAATGTCTTAGGCACTTTTAATGGCTTTTGTGGTTATTTTGGGTTCGGTAGCGGAGTCTTAAGCCCTGATGTTACTATTAACGCAAGTCAACACATCTCAGAGTGCAGCGAACAAGCCTGTTTCTTCGGAGAAAATAGAAATCAGTCGCCAAACCAGCAAAGAAGGACCTGGAGCCATACACACAGGTGTTAGCCACACACACACACACACACACACACACACACACTCACATTCTGTGCTGGTCAAGGGCGTCCTACATGCAAAGAATTCTGGGAAACAGAGGGATGAGCTGTGCTGAGCCGTAACCCCGCCCCCCGCCCCCGTCTGGGAACTATAGAGAGGTACTCAGCAAACACCCAAACCATTCACATTCTCCTCAGTTTTTATCGAAGTCTACGATTCAGCTTAAAAACAAAACAAACAAAACAAAACAAAAAAAACAACAACCAGAATCTATAGCCAGAGACCTTGAACCTCTCACTGTGTGTGGTTATTATTATTTTCTTTAAGTAATGCAGTCTGTAGAGAGTGCGATGGGAATCCAGAAACAAATTCCTCCAAAACGGAAACCACGCAAACACGGAGGCATTCTTTACATCTGGATACACGACTCCAATAGGAAAGGTCGAGTAATTCCAATAGTGAAATTCGTGAACTTCTCCGAAGCCAACACTCACGTACCCTGCTACAAGGACGCAAGGAAAAGAAACTCCTAAACAAAAAATCCTAACCAAAAAGAAAAAACCTCTGGCTTGCAGCATTTCATATGATTAGGCCAAAAAATGCAAAAAATGAAAAACATTTTAAACAATTTAAAGTAGTGCAATGCCTATAATTTCCAATGCAGTTTAAACAAATGACACAAAAAAGGAAAAAAGAGCCTATTCTCTACACCCAATACTGTCTTAGTAGTGACAGAACTATCAGACCTATAATCTTACTCCCTTTGTCACTATGTAGGATACTCTTATCTACATGAATCAAAAACATTCTAAAGTAAGTACGTTCACTGGGATGGAAAATGGGCATTAAACTGTAAGGATTTCAGACCTACACGACCACTTGAGCGCAAACGCTCACACACATACAGTAGACTTGGCAGACAAGGGGTTTTTCAGTGTCACAGAGAAAAGACAGAAGGTGCTATATGACCCCTGCTGCTCCTCAGGCTGTTCTGATCGTCTGTCCAACACTTAGTGTATCCATGAATCCGTTAACAGTACATGCCACTGCTAAAAAGCCTGGATTTCTCACTTTTCTTGTGGGCATGTATATGTATGTGTGTGTGCGAGTGTGCCTGCGTGTGTGTATGTGTGTGAGAACGTGCACACATGCACGCTGACTGCGACCCATGATGCCACAGACGTACCACGTATTTTTTTTTTATCAAGGTTAGGAAAAAAAACCCAAAGAGGCTTCCACCAAAAAGTGGAACCTGAATATGAACAGCGGAGCATGTGATTAAAAACAATATGACAGGAACATGATTGTCGATAAAAGCTGAACGAAAAGTAGCCTTTTCTTTCGTCAAAATGGTAGGTGAAGGGAAACTTAAGGGAAGTCGTCGACCCTTCATATTGCCCCCAAACCTTTGCCCACATTCAAAAAAACAAAGGAAAAAGAAAAAAGAAAGGAAAAAAAAAGAGAACAGGGACACAATCACCTCTGGCTTCCACCGGCGGGAAAGTTCAAGCGCTTCTCTTCCCTGTTGGTAAAGAAAATAAAGGATACTTGTTTTGCATATATGAGGAAGCAGCACCTGTAGCACAGGGAGGCGGGGAGAAGGGCCGTTCCAGGAGGGAAGCAAAGGCGGGCTTTTTTTTCCTTTTTTCATTGTTTTTTTTTTTTTTTTTTTCCATTCTCTGCCCCGTAGTTCAGTGTGGCTGCCCCCAAACAACATCCTCTTCTCTCCTCTCTTCTTATGCGTCCACAGTCTTTCAAGCCATTTGTCTTTCGCACTCTCTCTCTCTTTCCGGACATTCCTTCTCTGATGTCTCTTTCCAAAAAGTGTACTGAAGCTTTTTTTTTTACCTTTATGCATATATAAATATATGTGTGCACATAGGTCTATACA
>JBBPDA010000019.1:19890416-19903394 GCA_037974385.1 Arnoldichthys spilopterus | reverse complement strand
TATTTTTGTGACCATTTTGAGTTTTTCTTTCATTGACTGAAGGGTACCAACAATTTTGTCCATGTGTGTATGTACATATTTAAACTCTCTGTCCATCCTCTTAAATGCAGTGGCTGCAGATAAGGGTGATTATACCCCAATAACAGACACAAATTGACATTCTGAAGTCATCATGCAGAGAGGCAAGGTTAGTCTGTGACTTTAACAGAAATGTATAATAGCAAAAACAAAATAACTGACTAATTTTTGTAATATATTTATCCACTATAGCAGCTCTCATGCCAGTGTAGTTAAAATTAAACACCTTTAACTGGATTTGGATAAAATGCCCCTTAA
Organism: Arnoldichthys spilopterus; assembly: GCA_037974385.1. Taxonomy (NCBI): domain Eukaryota; kingdom Metazoa; phylum Chordata; class Actinopteri; order Characiformes; family Lepidarchidae; genus Arnoldichthys; species Arnoldichthys spilopterus. The sequence continues at coordinate 19,903,058 of JBBPDA010000019.1, read as the reverse complement.
TATGTAACCAAAATTGGCACCTATGATGCTAGTTGTTCCAAGCACTTTTCCATAACAATTAGGCCATGGCTGCTCTATGCCACAGATTGAGGTAACAGTAATATTAGCACTGGAGGACGCCTTCAGCACATTATGCTGCGCAGTGCTCACAGGAAGCATATGGCCCCTGAAACACGACGAATGTAGCGGTATGAAAGAAATGGAGCTACCATCAAGGAGGAGTTGGAACATGCAGCCACTGTTGCTCTTAGTAGACATCAGTGATGAAAATCGGAAACAAGTCAACTTTCAACTTGCCATATTCACACTGTATTCTCGTGGTTTTATCTTCAGGTTCATGTTAAATTACATAAAGTAATAATTACATTCTGACAAAGTCTATTTCATTCAACTTTTTGCAATTAATCACATTAACTACATAAACTTATACACAAACATATTTCCAGCCACTTTAAATCCATTACACTTTTTTTTCTATATTGGTTGGAAGAGAATGAGGATGGAGGGTGTGTACACACTCTGTGATGTGTGTAATAGCTCTTAATAATGCAAAAAGGCAGCAATCCTGCAGCCAAATCGGAGCATAATGACTTACGCTTTCCAAACATGCAGCAATCAGTGTCTTCTGCCCCAGTGGGCTCTGAACACTGCAGATAGCTGCCTGGCTTTGGAAAAGAACGCAGCTATTAAACAAAATAAGGGCTGGAGAGTGGAGCAAGTCAGGGTGAGGGAGCCCAGTGGGCCCCAAACCAAACCTTTTAAAAAACATAATAGGATTTTGGCTTTTACTCACACACCACTGAAGTCTTTTAAACATTTGACAAGCTGCATAGCAAGAGCAGTTCATAGTCTAAGTCCCCGGTTCAACATTTTCCACTGAGGTCTAAGTAACTTAACAGCGCTCCGACAGACGTCTTTAACTACACCCAATTGCACTGATATAATAAAGCTAAACGAGGGGGGATGGGGGATCGCTTGTCAGCTTTTGGGTGTCTCTGAAGTTGCAAACATCTGGCTGATCACTACAGAACGTTCTTCTCACACAGGAGAGGCTTGAGTGGTGTTGCGTCCGAAATACACACTGTGGATACACGTTGTCGAAAATTAGGAGGCGTTGAGAACCAGCCAGTCAGTATTATAGGAGAGAGAGAGAGAGAGAGAGAGAAAGGTGGAAGAGAGGAAAGAGAGATGGAGAGAGTGAGATAGATGAGAGGGAGTGAGGAATCAAACAAGAGACAGACATTTAGAGAAAGAAAAAGAGGTAGGAGAGAGATAAAGAGAGAGAGAGAGAGAGAGAGAGAGAGAGAGAGAGACAGATAGGCAGACAGAGAGAGAGAGAATGCTAAGGCAGAAAGCAGTTTTGGCACATCACAGAGGACCACAGTGAACACTGCCAGACCATAAAGTCTTGGAGACAGTCTCTTACAAAAAAATAGAAACTATATTACAGTGAGTTTTATTTATATATTGAAATAAATCAATACCATATAAAAGTATATCTCATTTTAATGGGTGATGTTCTGATTCTGGCCAACTGTAGCCAGTACACTGGAGGATTTGTGTGTGGGGAGGGCTTTAATGTGTTTAACAACATCAATAACTAACAGCCTTCCTTTAGTCCACATATATATAGTATGCATAGTTTCACATGTAGAAATAACAATAATAATAATAATAGGTGTTTTCAATTTTAGTTACAAAATCTCAAATCTACCAAATTCCATGTGCTCCCAGGGCATCAAAGCATAATTACAGACAATAGATTAAAAGAGAATTTTAAAACACATATCAAAGTTGCTTTGCAAATATTTTTGGGTGCACTGTCTCCAAAGTACAGGAGATATATTAGAACAAGTTCAGACTGTGGCCAGTAGAGGGAGCTGTAGCTCAGCACATTTGACACACTGTTTTTTTTGGTATTTTTCTTTAAAACTTTGCCACTGTAAACAACGTGTCTACACCAGCCACGGTCATCAGCACGATGCAATGTGCTGTTTTTGACAGGCTCCCTGTTTCTATTTTTGACGCCTTATGTTGCATCACACTAATGTTTCACCTCAACAAAATGCTGTTTAGCCAGTCGGCTCTAGTCAAACATATTTCAGCTAGCTAAATGGAAATCCATGAGGCGGAGAAAAGAGAACTGTTGTATAAACGGAGTTGCTAGAGTGCTGGACGTTTTTGAGTAGTAATACCAACTCTTTTTTGGTTGTTATATGCTCTTAGCTACTGGCATTGCAAGGAAATGTGTTGCATAACTGTAAAACTTCTATACTAATCTTAAAAAGGAAGATTTTATTTGACGGAAAGATTCAGACAAGCTGACAAATAGTTAAAGCTTTTTGGCTTGTTGAGGAGGCATGATGCTTCCATTGAAGACACATTCGAATGTGTGCTAGCTGACGAAGTGTAAGGGATAAACGGTCATGTGAAAATGAAAATAAAAAAAGAATAAAAATTCATTTTATGAACACCACGAGCGGATATGGGCAGGATATATGCCTTTAAAAATCAGGACACTTGAATGTGGGTTGCATTAAATATCATGAAAACAGACAGCAGGGGTCTAAACACAGCAGGGGGTTACAGTGCTTTGAGAAAAACTTGAGGCTTTCCTTGCTGAAGAGTCAGAACAGTGTGCGCAAGAGAGAAGAACAAGACATCTTAAATGCTGTTCCTTTTCTTAAAATCCATTTCTTTTAAAACCTTGCTCATGAGGCTCTTGGAAAACCACATGTGCACATATGTTCCCAGAGCTCCAACAGGTTTTTTAAGTGACCACTTTAGATTAAACCTGTCTCTGAATACGATAAACATCACGGCCACTCAATTCAATATATTTCCAGTTTATGTTACAGGAACCTAATCCCAGGCTTAGTGGAGAGAGTAAAGCAACATGGCTGACTCACTTATTGCTTATCATGTTAGAGTGGAACAATTTCATACTTCTTACTTACACGCAGAGCTAGTTACACTTAAAAACTTTGATGGATTTGTATTTCTCAAGTATTTCCAGACGATTCTTTTACTTCTACTCAAGTTTATCTGTGAGCAAAGGAATCAACCTTTTACTCAGTTCCACTTTAGTCCGTAACATCTAGGGCTTCTGGGCTGCTTTTCTGTTGCTCTTACTTTTGAGGTTTATCATATTTTTACTACAAGAAGATCCTAAAAGGCAAGGCAAGGATATTTATATAGCACATTATCATACACAGAGGTCATTCAATGTGCTCTATAGTGATGGGCATTAAAATTAAAGTCTTTAAAAGGCAAATAAGCATGAAAAGTACATGATGAATGTAAAATTTAAAAAACAATAAAATTAAGCAATAAAGTGCATGATAAAAGTAAAATATAAGAACAAATAAAAATTAATAAGCATAAAAATAAAGAAAGTGCATGGTAAACGTAAAATATAAAACGAATAAAAGATAAATAGATAAAATTCTAATTAAAGGATGTGGAGAATGAGGCAGTTTTTAGTTGCTTTTTGAAGCTGGCCACAGTTGGACTAGATCTGATCTCCATGGGCAGCTAGTTTCAGCGGCGGGCAGCATAATGACTAAACGCCATTTGACCCTGTTTGCTTGCAACCCTCCGCACCACTAGCTGAGCATCTCCTGCTGATCTTCCAGGCTGGTATTTATCAAACATTTCCAATAAAATCTCTCTCCCCTCTGTCACAGACATTTACTTCACACACTGCATCCGCAAAGCCACCAGCATTGTGGACGACCCCACCCACCCCTCACACACTCTCTTTTCCCTCCTCCCATGGGGAAAAAGGTTCCGTAACATACGGGCCTCCACTACCAGAATGGGAAACAGTTTCTTCCCCCAGGCCATCAGACTCCTCGAACCAGAACTGACAGCATAAAAATACATACATACACACCACCAAACAACCCCCCCCCCCTCACCCGACCCCCTCGGACAACTGAGTCTTTAATAATCAGTTAAAATACTCTTAAACTGCACTGAACTTTGTCTTGTCCACTGTTAACTGCACTGAACGATGTCTTATCTTGTTGTATTTTTTGTTTAGTTTAGTTTAGTTTAATTCAGTTGTATTGTTGCTCTTGTGTTCTGTCCTGTTTGCACTTGTGCTCCGCTCTGTTCTGCTTTTGTGTAGCACCATGGTCCTGAAGGAACGTAGTTTCGTTTTTTTTTTTTACTGTGTATATGGTAGAAATGACAATAAAACCTACTACTACTACAACTACTAAATATTTGGGGCCCAAACCATTGAGTGAAACATACAGAGTCTAACATACTTCAGGTCCTGCAGATCCTACATGCCCGATGTATTTAGAAGCGGCAATGAAGATCTAAAAATGTAATTTCTGATTGGATTCCTCCTGTGCATTTTCTTTAGTTATTTTTGAAAGGATCTTTTACTTGTGTCATTATTGCACTGAAGTAGCAAAGCTTTTACATGAAAACAAGTTCGGGATACTCAACACATTCCTCATCTCTCAAAAAAAAGACAATGAGGAAGTAACAGTAGCCTACAGAGAAAGCTTAAGATAGATGACTTAGAATAGTTTTTCCTCATTCCCTGCAACTGCAAAGTCGACTAAATTGGATATCAGTGAATATTTCCAAATCCATTAGCACAGCCATTTCAGATCCTTGAAACTCAAACTAGCTACGGGGGAGCAGTATGAGTCTGTGCTTTTAAGGATTAGCAAGGCTTTAAGCGATGGCTTGTCAAAAGTCAAATCTACAGTGCCCCCCATTAGCCCAAATTTAGTCAATCAGCCAAGACAGGTCTAGTTTCTGATGAGTGCTGCTTTAGTTTTAAAAGGGAGCGCTAAGGCTAATGTGGCTAACAAGAAATGGAAACTCCTTTCTTGCTAATTAGCACACGGTAAACTGCATGCAGTAATTACAACCTGCCCCCAAACTGTCTTAAGTTGTAAAGTAATCACAAATAGACTTGCTTATGTGGTTTCTTACACACTATTATCTATAAATATGGACAAATGCATATTGCAAAGCTAAAACAGTAGTAGCAGCCTTTTTGGATACCGAGTTCTGTTTGTACTTCTGTATTTTTTTTCAGCAAATAATAACTTTAATTAATGTTAGTGCCTTTTTAAGAACTCTCCATATACTTTCTACTCACAAACTCTTCCTGTTTTTACTACCCATTCTTTTACTTTGCAATGCACAAAACCCCCTTTTGGAAAACAGAGGGAAGTGAATTTACTGCCATGCATTAAAGCAAAATGATGTGCTAAGGATAAAATCTGGAGTCAAATGACTCCCCCCCCCTATCTCCCTTTATGGCCTTGTGCCCACCATTTATTCTGGAACGTTTCAGTGCATGCCAGCTGCTAAAAAGATCGTGTTATTTGCATCAAAGGCACTGTTCCCCCCCAAAAAAGCCTCTGGAGCTACATTTGTCCAGCAGGAAAGACCAGCGCGAGCAGCCAGCAGAGATTAACAGTGGTCAGGCTTCGACTCCAACCGAAATATTTAGTTTGCTATAAAAGCTGAAGGCTTTGTCTTGGTGACAGGTGGTTAAAGTTAAGAAAACATGAAGCTGAGACAAGGGTGTGTTCACAGACCAGGAAGGGGAGGACGGGTTATTAGGCCATGAGGGCATAACAAATGACAATCTTTCCATTTCTTTAAACATTTTAGGGAAGTTTAAAGGCAAAGCTGAACACAAGTCTCCACAAACAACAGAACTGTTCATAAAGTTCACTTCATCCCGAAAAAAATAATAATAAAAGAAATGGAGGAGCTATAGGAGTTGCTAACCTTTTTTGATGTTCTGATCAAATTTGATTTATTTGCAAACACTTGACATTTTTCAATCATTTTTCATTATCATTATCATTTTTTTTCTAACACAGCAGGTTTTCCGCCAATGGCTAGAAAGACTAAGTTATTAACTTTCAGATTTCCTTAGTGCCAGGTGTTCTTTGCATGATGCCATGGAACAACCCTTTTTGGTTCCCTACAGAACCTTTTGATGGACGGTTCTTAAAAGAACCACTTTTCTAAAATGTATAGAAGCTCCACAAAATGTAAAGATACTTGGAAGAACCCTTTAACTGGTAAAAAACCCTTACATTATGGGAAGGTTGTTTATTCTTTTACAACAATCTTCCTACTTACATATCTTATTTACAAGCATGGTTCCTGAGAGGACCATTAGGCACTTTTGGACCAAACAGTTCTACGGACTCTTTGAGAAGAACTACCCATAGGACGCCATGATCAGAGAACTTTAACACACCAAAATCACTCATAACTTGTTTAACTAGGCTGTGCTAATATAAAAGTCTACTGTGATAACCACCTATACTGTAGAGATATGAATATCATTTGAACAGCATGTATTTATGGTTGTGCAGTTCAGTTGTACAGGCTTTCTCTCTTTGAAGCCAAATTTATTTGATGGCTCCTTTTATTATGGCACAAGAGCATTCATTCATTTCTGGAAGCCTCAATGGGCATCTTGTCTTTGATTTCCCTTGATGTTTCTCCAGGCTGTGCAGAGCACTGAAAAAATTGCTCTGAAACCCTTAATGTGACCTATGAAGGTGCTCAGACCAATGAGACACTACAGCAGCTGTAAAAAGTTCAAATAAAGAATGGACTTACAGTCTGACAGTGCATGTGAATGCTGTGGAAAAAGAGTTACTCTAAAAATCTAAACAGACCCCAACTTTGATTAAAATGCAGTGACCGTCCACGGCAACAGTAACTTGGGTCTACCTTATTACTGAATGTTGGTGCATGTCTATTTCTAATAACTTTTGTAGATTATCTATAGGGCTATAGGGGACTGTCAAACTAAAGCATCTCTAATTAATTATACATACATATACAAAACACTATTCCACTTGTGTGTCCAAAGCAACTAAACCTGCGTTTGCAGTGCAAACATCTGGATAGAGTGGGTCAAGGTCTGTAACTATGTACACACCTGCAATTTCCTAGTCAAGTTCAGGGCAAAATATTTTGCACGCACACACACACACACACACACACACACACACACACACACACACACACACAGACACACACACACCCACACACACACACACAGTATCCACTGTCCCATTCCTTGCTGATGTGCACTTGCCCTTTTTTAGAGCAGAGAGCACTGCAATGCAGCAGCAGTAGCTGTAGCAGCAGCAGCAGCAGCATGTGGCTAAAACCTGCACCCAACACACACTGAGGAGCCACATTTACTGCCCCACAACACACTGCATTTACTGTAGCTGTGACTCTCACTGCAGATAAATGACCTGGTTTAGAAATTTTCCCCCTTAACTCCTAGATGCAGTTTCATGTGCTTTACTTTATTTAAACTAAACTTTCCATACCTTTCCCTTTCCTTACTTTCCACCCTTCATGGACGAGTGCAGTTGTGCGTGGTTTCACCTTAAATTGAGCCACTATTTTCATTCCACGTAAAAAGGCCAGATGTTATGCCATGACTGCCACACCATTTAAGTTACATCTGAAAACTCTAGAAAGACAATGGACTGGAGTGCTAGCTCATATCATATATATATATATATATATATGTATAGCATACTAATTAACAACACCATTTCTTAATAGCACGTCATGTGAAAAGTGCTTTATTTAGTGTTTCTGCAATACAGCCTAATTGACAGGTGGAATATACTTCACTGTCTGTACCTTATTACGTCTGTTACTATATTCGTTTTTTTTTTTTTTAACTTTTTTTTTTATTTTACATTTCCGATATTGACTTATATGATTTATTTAATCATTTAGCTTTCCCCTAAGTGAGCTGTGAAAATCTATTCAGAGAAATAATCTGCGGAAAATGGAAAAAGAAATCTGTAATTGTAAACTGAATTTCAGATCCTATATTTACGTTTTAGCTCTTCAGGTTTTCACAGTTACAAAATATTGAATATACAGCTTTACGTTCATCCTTTAACCTCCAATATCTTAAAATGACTGAAGATTATATTTTAAATGTTAACTACATTTTTATAAAATTGGTTTTATAATATTCATAATGGTTTAATATATTTTTTGTTTACAGTACTGTGAGTACAGTTACTTTTTACACCCGTTTTATTTGCAAAGCCCTAAATTTAAGGCTGCAAAAACACTGGTTATCTCCATGATATTCACCACATGAAGAATGGTAACTACGCACACATCGGAGCAGGTGCAGTAGAAGTACTAACCAATCAGAAAGCTCCCTGATAGAGATGATAAACTCTGAGATTAGACAAAACCTGACTAAGCAGATGAAAACTTTAACACATCAGTACTTACAGATGAAGAAAAAGAATGTTTCAGAAGAATCAATAGGTCTGGAATTATGCTGCATCTGCTCCCCTAGGCAAAGTTTATGAATGTGTCTTATCTGTGTGAAGAAAACTATGTGTGGCTTCCTCTCCACACCAGTTATGTTTGATGTACAAGGGTGTAGGGAGTGTGCAGCAAAGAGACAACTCCACTCTTCTGATCCATAATTGAACAGAGAGGTGCAGTCTCACTATCTCAAACACAAGGCCAGCATGCTCCAGCAGAGACAGGGGCTCAATATGAGAGGGAAATTCCCCAAATATTGCCTAATACTGCCCGTATTTCTGTGAATTTCAAAAAAATGTGATTAAAAATTAACGCCGTGAAAAACGTCTCACATTTCTGGGATCTTTTAATGTATAATGTATGTATTTTCTAGTCATTGCAGCAGCATAAAGAGAAGGATGATATAGGCCATTTAAATCCTAAGGTGGCCGTCTGGATTATGCACAGAAACGGCAATGAAAAAAAAATGGAGCTTTGAATGTACATTATTTCAAACTTTACTGAATTGTTTCTTGCTAAGTAATGGGAACATTAACTGTGATGAAGACACTTTGTGCTGTGTTTGACCAGTGCTTGTTACAGAATTTCTGACTTTAAACTAGTAAAAAATGACCTAATTTTAAATTTCTGCTCAGAAAGTCGGGAACATGTTGTGGCTTTAAGTCTGCCGGTTAAATGAGAACATAGTAGTAGTTGGTAAAATCTGCAACATGGACAAGGTTTGCTGTTTTGAGAAGAGAATCATATGGACGAAGTTCATGTATCTGGCTAGCCTGTCGCTAACAACACTTGCTGTCATGCTGTTTCCTTCACTCTGGCGTTTGAACATGTTGAGGCTGAAAACGACAGAATTAAGAGCTCTCACTTTCCACAAGATAACAGCTTGTTATTTTTGTATCATGACCTGTTCACTCACACACACACACACACACACACACACACACACACACACACACACACACACACACACACATGACCTGTGCTTTCAGTGTAGGTGGTTTGTTCATTTTAAATCCATATGTTGTTTTAGTTCACCTGAGCTTAAACCTGAAGAAAATGCTCAAACTGACAAAAACCATATGGCTAAAATGCAGCTTTCTGTCACTTTATTTATAGCATTCATTTAGTTTTTAGGTCACACTGGACTGATCATTTTTAACAAAACAGTAGAAAATACAATCTGAGTGTGTGAATAAAGAGGCAATGTTAGATGTTCATCTGAGGCATAGTTATATGTATTTAATCCCTTCAAACCAGTCAGAACTGTAAGTGCAGAAGGCTGCAAGTGTGTTACGGTGTGTGATGGTTCAGTACCTGAGCCTGATACAGACTAGCAGGGTCTCGAGTGCCAATTCCTACGAAGGAGCGGTTGGCAGGTGGTGTCCCGGGAGCAGAGTATGCTGAGAGTGAGAGAAAGAGAGAGAGAATGGTTATCAGCACAGTGGTCATCACCGTCTAAACTGAACCGAACGAATCACGCCACGGCAGGTGTGCAGCTGATCGAAGTTTTACAGCGACACCAGGAATAACACATCCCTAGTTGATAACGATGACGCTGTACTCCTGAACTGCAAACACTGCTACAACACTGAAATAACGGGAAAAGAAGTGCTCTGACAGTACACCATTCAAAACAGTCCCTTCCTCTTAAAAGAGGAAATTGCACTGCCAGAGATCCCAGCAGACTCCCTGACGACAGCTTGCGAGACCTCTCTGAAAGTAAACAGCATTAGCGCAGAGCATCCAAGCGCCCGCATGCTTGCGCTGCATGTCATAATAGCTCGTTATACAAATCCAGCGCCTCGTTAATGAAAACATGCCTTAATGTTCTCTAATCTGAGCTGGTTGGCTGGGCTGAGTAATTAAAAAGGCAGCCGTGTTTATCGGAGCCTCTCGCAGGGAATTCCGCCCATGTGAAAAGCTTTGGTGCAGACACTTTTGTTAAGCCGTGTGACCAGCCGTTCAGTCTGCAATCTCAAGCATGTTTCATTCACAAACTATGCAAAAACAAACAAACAAACAAACCAAAAAACAGCAAAACCCAACACATTCATTCCCATCAACCTAAGCTCATTGGGAATCCATAACTATTAAGTAGCGTCTCAGCTGAACGGGCAGGCAGACGGTCTAATCGTATTTGGGTGAGATGAGGAGACCGCACACCAGAGGATTGATCATGGCTGCCGCAGCGGCAGTGCCGGGCCCAGCGCAAGCTGAGCTCCCCTCAGCATTTCTTAATGAAATTAGCATGATTAATGGACAAGGGCCTCTATGGCCCAGTGCCTCGTCATCTAAAGAGCACGGCTGCTTATGGGCCTCAGCAGCCAAAGACAATGCACCGTAATTTATCAAGTTTCTCAAAGGAAGAACACACCGTGTGTTCCTATGCAATAAGAAAGGCAAAAATTGACAGTGGATCAGCGTTCTTGCTTTAAAGAAGCAGCTTGTGTCAATGATTACAGCGCTTCACCTCAGTTTTGAGTAGGGATATAAATGGGTAGGGAATTTTCCGTTTACTGTTTCACCTACCAGGATTCAAGTACTAACATCACTATTCAGCCATTTGTAACCTTAGAACGTCAGCGAGACAAACAGGTAGGCCAACATTTTAGTAACATAAAGTGTGACAGTTTTGTTTATTATATATGTGTAAGCATAGTACACTTCACTACTTTATACAACGGTTACGACGGCACAGTTTAATGGGTAAACCAGCGTTTAAGTGTTAAACTTATTTGACCAGTCATGTCAGGCTTTGGGGCTGCAGAGCCCTGCATAAATGATAACTGCACTCATCCCCACCCCCGGCATCATTTGATGGGTGCTTCCAAAAGAACGAATCCAGACTCGCTCACTAACACGCCATGATTTATTGATGGCTATCATAACACGTGCGTTTGTGAAAAGTCAGGAGTGAATGAGACAAAGGGCGGGAACGCTGGTGGCCTAGTAGTTAGGACATTGCCCTTGTGACCTGAAGGTCGCAGGTTCAAGTCCCAGCCCTGACTCCACTGAGGTACCTTTGGTACACTTCAGTACACTGCTCCCCAGGCGCTGTTGATAGCTGCCCGCTGCTGGTGATGAGTTAAATGCATGTCGTTGTGGTGCATGAGTGTGTTCACAATGACAAATAGTCACTTTCTCATACCAGAGAACACTATATCAGTGTGTGTGAGTGAGGAAACCAGCACACTGAGTTAGGCCACCAGCCCTCCACATTCAAATGTCAAAACGAGTCAGACTATACATCCCTACTTCTAAGTGGTGGAGAATGAGGTAAAGACAGCTTTTGTCCCAAGCCTGAGTTTCACAAACACTGTAGGTGTAGGTGGTGAACTGTCAAGATGAGTTTTCACGCTCCATTCCTGCCAGGAGGGCTACAGAACTGTAGGTTTCCTTCTTAACAGACCTGAATCCATCAAGTTACACTATAAACAGCAACGCCTTGATTCCTGTAACTTGGTTGACACGTTTATCATGTCCACATGTATAAAATATAGCACATCAACACAACTCTTACTCACGATACCTGAGATCAGCCCAAACGTGTTCTGCTACACTGTACATTTGTGTAAGAAAGCAAGCAAAGCAAAAGACAAAGCTGTTGTTTCAACCAACCCCCCATACCCCCAATGCCACGTTTTCCTGGTCTGTTTTGTTTCTGTGTTTTGTCATGTGCTTTAGTTTTTGTTCTTGTTTACATAGCCATGTGCTCTCCTCATGTCTGGTGTGCTGTTCACATCCTAGCCCCGCCTCTACCCAGCCCTCTTGTTATCTGCTTCACCCGTTCCTCGTGTTCCTCCCCTTGTCAGGTGATTCTGGTGACGAGTTGTCCATCATTATTTCATGTTCTGTTTGTTTACAGTTAAAACTGGATATTACACTTACACTCAGCCTCCACAGCCCATTACAGGTGTGTAGATGTAATATTTTTATTCATGTGAAAATGATGTATACATCTAAAACAATCACTTTTGTCACTGTAATGAAATCAAGTCACTTGTGTCACTGCAGTACTGTTGCCCTCCAGAAACGGCAGCTGATGAATAATATGCATTACAGGAGCGTTCAGATCCATGGCTTATTTAAACGTGAGCTTATTAGCTTGATATACACACATATTTTGTGACTTTAACTAATATGAACAACATAAAGGTTTAAAATGACTTCATTTATTGCCATCAGCTATTTCATGTAGCCTGCAATGGTCAGTTTACATCAAGTGATTACAGACTTGAAAAGGGAAAATTTGTCATTGTGAACACACTCAAGCACCACAACGAAATGCAACCTCTGCATTTAACCCATCACACGTGCACA
>JBBPDA010000019.1:19869889-19884755 GCA_037974385.1 Arnoldichthys spilopterus | reverse complement strand
AGAGAGAGGGGGAGAGAGAGAGAGAGAGAAAGAGAGGGAAAGAGAGAGAGGGAGAGAGAGAAAGAGAAGGAGAGAGAGAGAGAGAGAGAGAGAGAGAGAGAGAGAGAGAAAGGAAGAGAAACTGAGTAATGTTCTGGGCACTTTTCTGGCAGACAGCCGCCATCCATCGTTCTCTCACTCGACCCCCCCCCCCCACCATCTATCCATCCCCAGGACTGCACACTCACTGTCCCGCACAACAATAGTTGCTGAGTGAGTCAGCGGCATTGTGGGCCGATGCGTCTGTCCTTTGTGACTGGCTGGCTGCAGTCGCACTGCAGTAGGGGGAATTTCAATGAGTCTGCAGAACGAGCCAAGCCTGCCTGCCATGGGGCAAGCCTGACAAATATCTCTCCCTCTCTCTTACACACACTCCCGCTTTCATTCTCTCTCTCTCTCTCTCTCTCTCTCTCTCTCTCTCTCTCTCTCTGTGCCAGCGTCAGCAGCACTGCCAAGCACATGGGAATCTCCTTCCTTCTTCAAATTCAAATTCAAACTTCCTGCTCCCTCTTTTTCTCTCTGATCTCTCCCGTTCTCTGTCTAATCCCCCCCCCCCTCTCCCTCGTGGATATTGAAAAGGGGCTTTCTAACTCAGGGGGCGTTTTTCCTCCCTTCTCAAGAGTACAAGTCCTTTGCAAGCAGTGACATCTCTCTCTCACGCTCTCGCTTGCTCTCTCTCTCTCTCTCTCTCTCTCTCTCTCTCTCACGCTCTCGCTTGCTCTCTCTCTCTCTCTCTCTCTCTCTCTCTTGCTGGCAGTCAGAACCTTATTGTAAAACCATCAGCAGCAGCAGCGGCAGCGGTAGTGTGAGGCTGGAGGAGCTTGGAAATGAAAGAGCCTACAAATTCAATTTCCAGAAAAGTTGGGATTTTTCATAAAAATGCAATAAAAACAAGAATGTGTGATTTCTTGACTTTCTTAAACCTTTATATAACTATAACTTAGTTCGAAGACAAGATTTCCAACTTTTTCACTGATTCACTTAAATGTATTATGTTAATATAAACAAATTCAGAGTTTGACGCCAGCAACACACTCAACAAAAACGTTGGGATGCAAGTGTGTTTAACACTGTGTTACATTACTGTCCATTCTTGCTTGATACAAGACTTCAGCTGTTCAACAGTCTGTGGTGGCTGGCATCTCATTTTCAAGAAGCTCCGTACATTTTCTATAGGAGACAGATGTGGACTGCTGGCAGGCCAGTCAAGCACACCCTCTGTGTCCATGAAGCCACACAGTTGTAGCACATGCGAAATAGGGGCCTTTCATGGTCTTGCTGAAATAAAGATGACACCGTGCTGGCAGAATATGCCTTTAAAATCCCAAAATACGCCTCCACATCAGTGGGACCTTTCCATCCATGCTGTGGGCACTGATCCCCCACCATACCCTGACAGATGCTGGTTATTGCACCGTTCGCTGACATAGTCCATTTCATCTTTGGCACATGGTGCTCAAAGCCTATTTTTCCAGAAAACAAGCTGAAAGGTGGGTTATCTAACCACAGCACGTATCTATTAGGTTAGCACATGTCCAGAGAACTCAGCAGTGCTTCTGTATTAAACTGAAGATTGACTTTTATTTCTTGATGCCATGGCAGCCTGTGTTAAGTGACAGTGGTTTACTGAAGGCCTTCCAAACCCATGTGGTAGTATTTATTACAGTAGGATGACAGTTTCTTATGCAGGGCTTAAAGGTTTCTGGCTTTGTCCGAAGGGGACTAAGATTTCAAGATGCCCTGAATCTTTTCACAATATTATGTACTGTAGATGTTAAAAGACTCTTTGTAATCTTGTGATGAGAAATATTCTTTTGAACTGACTGTCAAGTCTTTTAGAGTTTGGCACGTGTTGAGCCTATACCCAATCATGATCTCCCACCTGTTTCTAGCTCACCTGCCTATTGTGGAATGTTTCAAAACTTCTGCAAACGTTTCACTTTTCTGAGTGTGCTTCAGGTGTCAAATACTAAATTTGTTTATATTATAACTCATGTCAGTTAATTAAAAGTTTAACGAGTTAATAAATCGCACATCCTTCTTTTAATTGCATTGTATGAAAAATCCCAACTTTTCAGGAAGTGGGGTTTGTCCAGCTCTAGAGCCAGCTCCCAATAGTAATGTGTTTATTAAACCAACATTAAAACAAATAAAAAATCTAAATTACCACTTTAATAACGGTGGCAAAACAACTATTCATTTGTTTCTGCATGAATAAAATATCAAAACAACTGCTTTCTTTTAGTTTACTTCATTTTGACAAGAACTGTGTTGATGTAATGCGTTTTATTCACACGCAAGTGATGAAATGACACATTTACGCCTCCTAAAATGTAATAAACATATTACAATTGGTTGTAAAACCAATAATATAATAAATAACTACTAATATGCTTTCTGAACTTTCCTCCTTTACCTAAATGCAGTCAATCAGACAATACATATATAGGTGCACACTTCATATGTCTAAAGATCTGTGAGAGAAACTGAATTCAGTAATTATTCAAGTCAAGTTTAAGGGCAAGAAAGGAAGTAAACAAACAACAATAGCTCTTTAGGTAAAGAGAATAACATATGCAATCACATGCTAAAGTCTGAAAGTCACTGGTCAGATGACATATTTTGCTGATTTTCTATGTAAAAATAATAAATCATCTTCCACAGGGATTAAATTTAAACAAGGCATTTAAATATTAAATGTTTTGAATGAAAAGTTTTAAATAAATTTAAAACTTTTTAAATGAAGGGATTTAAATAAGAGTGTCATTTCTGTTCATTTGCAGAGTTTAAAATATGTGAAAAAAACAAATTTTATGTATTAAATTTAGCAAATAAACAATGATTGTGAACTAAAATCTGCAGAAATGTGCTTCCTGCAAAGGATATGGATTCATTTCACTTAGAAAACCAACCAAACCTCGCTTAACTAGGACGCCCAAACTTTTGCATGCAATTATCTCCATGTTACAGCCTCAAAGGAAGAATATGTGTGTGTGTGTGTAAGTGTGTGTGTGGTAATGGAGAAGTGAGGATGGAGGGAAATCAGAGCTGGCAGGTCTGTATGCTTCTACATGTCTGTGGTTGAGCTGCTCACGCTCAGGTTGCACCAGCTATACTCAGTGCAAGACACGCAAGTGTTTATTTCTCGTTCTCGTGCACACGGGGTCGTATACAGTCATACAAACTCACTCTCTTAAGCACGAGTCATAACTTATTTTTTAAATGTTTATGATTTCCACTGCTGTCACATCAAAACTCTGTGACCTGTTTAGGTGATATTAGCTTCTGTTTTTTGCACCATCTGAGAAGCTGCCCTTTGCATTGGGTAAACATTTCCTGTACGCTAAACCAATAGAAATGGTCCAAAATTACTTGGAACGTCATTACATTAACATACATTAAAGAGGAATACAGTTAAAGGAGAATACAGCGGTTGGAAATCTGGTTAAGGTGCAAAGAAACAAAGTCATTCAAAGTGGTTTGACGTGAAACGTTCCACTGTAGAGAAACTTGCAGTCTAAATTGTTCACAGTGATGCTAATAATAACCAGATGTCTGAAGAGCTTAATGCCTCTAAATGCTCCTTCACAGTACGCTGGTACATGAAATGGTTATGAATGTGCTGTTGATGCCTGAATCATAACTTTAGGACAGCTTAAAGACACGATTTTGGCTTAAAACACACTTTTTAAAATCCATTCTTGGCAGAGTGAGGGCACTGCAGGGCAAAGTAGTGTACCAAGAAATGTCAGATTTTATCATCCACTGCTTGATCATGATCAAAATTACATACGAAATACACAAGACTATTGTAGGTTCATTGGTTGTGTCGGAAAATGGCTATATTTGTGTTGCTGACACTGCGACCCCCCGGTTCCTATTACCCACCACAGTAAGTTAGAAGTTAGTTATACGTAAGTTTCTCTTTCACATTCACCAATCTGAATAACTTTAACAACTGAACTGTAAATTATACAGTTTTCTTCCTTCTCCCAGTTTTATTATGACAGCAATGATACTCTGATAATGACTGAATCGTGAAAAGAATTCAGTATGAGTATGGATGGATATGATTGGCTCAGAGTTTTGCCCTGTCTTATGCAGGATTAAAAGCCTGCTGGTTGATTGAAATGCACAGCCAACTTTGCCAGACAAGATTGAGAACTGAAGCAATTCGTGGCTGACCTTCGATATGCAAGTGAGGAGTCGTAAAGTATCAGCGACTTAAAGCAGTGTTCCTAACCCTGGTGCAGGAATACCACATTTTAGTGTTTTCCTGACTTAAAAACACCAAATATCTTTATCTTACCCATAATATCGTTGATCTGTTCACCACATTTTAGGTTTGTCCCCATTAATGGGAATTTGTCCAGAGTAGTTAAGTATATGTGCATATCTACTGCATGTGGGTCACAGTACAATGGATTAGCATGTGGAATTGAAGCTTTCTATGCGTCCATGCTGTCCTTATTGTTAGATGGACTGTGATTATTTCTGAGTATGCATGCACATACATTCAGAACATAACTCATATTGCTATAAAAAACGTATTGTTAATTTATTAGAGCAACAAAATTAAAATAGAAATTTGAAGTATATTACTACTCAGATGTTTCAGGTAAAAAAGGAAGTCTGCCATAATGTTTTCTTTGAAAAACAACTGTATTAAAGGAGAGGTCTATACATTAAAGATTGTATCAGCTAATTAGCCAGACAAGTTGCGCCTCAGGGTTGAAAACATCACATTGTGCCGGAAGATCCTGTCCAGGATTAGACTGATGTTAGTTTGCTTCTGTACAGTACCGATTTTTGTATTTTGTGTATTTTGTGTATTTCACATTTTCTTTTTTTCTGTTTTTTGTATTGTTTTGTATTATGTGTGTTTACATTGTTACATTGTTTACATTTTTATGTATATTGCGCCTACTGGTACTAAAAAATTCCCTCGGGATCAATAAAGTATCTTTCTATCTATCTATCTTCTCTGAAGAGCAGGCTTACCGGACTGGGCTGTTGATTGGACGGGTCGCAGGCCAGAGAGACCAGGTCCTTGAGCGGGTCTTGTGTGCTGAGGTGGGGGGGATATCGGATGGCCGTGTGGGGAAAGTAGGTAGAGGTGGACTGGGGCAGGATAGGGGTAGTTGAAAAATGCAGCGACGAGGATGGGTGCGGACTCCGAGAGATACCTGCGACAACAGAAACAGAAATGTTGATTCACTTGACAGTGAAGTTCTAAAATGTAAGGCTTTACTTGTACACCCTATTCTATGCTGTGTCAAACCTGTGTGTGTTGTGTTTGCCTGTGTACTTGACTTGTACTTGTCTACGTTTTTGATGTTGTGTATGCTTTGTTCTCTTTATATGTTTTATTAATGCTAGTTTTATCCTCGGCAATGCCATAACAACGAGAGCTGGGAGTCCAAGAGAGTGCAAATGGCTAGCTCTCTTTGGGTGGGTAGGGCAGCTCCTCCTTCTACACTCATTACCCAGTGTGAGGCAAGCCAGCTAGGCATCTATTAGATGATGTAACGCAATTAGGAGTTGGGCTTCACATGACTCACTAACTCTCAAGTGATTCATAGCTAGTTGGTGGGAATTAACCTGATTAAACAGGATATAATAAAGAAGCAATTTTTGAAAGGTTTTTAACAGCAAACGGTGCCAAATGGAACTTAGCTTCTTGGGCTAACTGATGTTGCTAATATATATTTGCACCGTCCCTGAGAAATTAATGAGTATGAATGTTATTCAACTGACATGTAGAAGTGCCACAATAAGCTTCTTTCTCTAGTCACTGTAGTGGAGCTACAAGTCTTCGTTGGGCTTAGACTATATTAAAAAACGTGCGTCCGTATTTGACAACGCTGTGCGTACATCATGTGTCAGCTCTGAGTTTACCTAACAGCCAACTACTGGTGCCAAATAATTAACGTCTTTTGCCAGGCTGTCATGCCTCTTAGATCTTTATTCTCCTAATCCTCCTGGATATGAACAATTTTCAGTGACGCTGATTTCCATAATGCATCACGACAGCTGTAATATCAGCGCTAACGCTCCTCTCCTGGTGACATATGGTTGCGATGCTCCAACAGTTCATTTGAACAGCGACGCTAATTGTTGTAGCATCGTTGTGCAGACAGTGGAGCATTGCCAGACAACAGATTACTCCTCATTGTTCCAGAGACAATTACCTGTCAAAGAGAGCACTGCTGTCTGCATAGTGTTGTCTGGCCTGCAATAAAGCAGCTCATCAAACACACATGCATACACACACACACACACACACACACACACACACACAAACACACACACACACACACTCTAACTGCTCTTCCTTTCCCAGGCAGCCTGTCAGTTCCAATACTCACTGTGACTGAACACTCACACGTTTATGCCACTGACAAAGAGAGCAAGTGCACTCCAAGAGTGCAAGTATGTAGACTGGTGACAGCTATACAACAATTAATGCTACTATTAGCTGAAGCACCGTGTTGATTCCCGGGTTCTGCTAAAGCAGGATTAGTTTAACCTGGGGAGGCACTTTGTTTGAAGTGATTAACAGTGAGATCTGTGCTTTTAATCCTGTACGCATAGTTTTATAGTTTTTGGCCTGTAATGGCAATATGACTGGGCACACTGGGCCTTGGCTCACCCGAAATGACTGCTTACGTTTACTTTAAACTACGGGTGGGCAATATGACTATAGATCGTTATCATCTATCGTTAACATAATTAGGCCTGTTTCGCTGGATTCAGTACAGTGCAGTATGTAAAACATTAGACTACGCACTTTATTGTAAGTGTCTCTAATTACTGTGTACTTGCACATTAACAATGCATGTAACAACAGCGTAACTACTAATGAAGAAGCAACTGCTACGGATGATTACAGTAGTGCAGCTTATGTAATTACACATTTCAAGTAACGTTTAATTACATTGGATGATCTGCAATCACAGTTAATTACATGTGGGAAGAATGGCTATTGCAACACTCAGGATACACACGTAATTATGTAAGCTGCACTACTGTAATCCATCTGTAACACTGACTACTTCATTAGTAACTACACTGTAGTTACATGCATCGTTAATGTGTAAGGACACTTAATATATAGTGGGACCACAATAAACAAAATTCACTGAACTCAAACCCAAACACAGAATAGCTGAACATTATGATACATATTGTGTATTGTGAAAATGTCTTTCGAGTGTTGTGATACAGCACCTACTCCTACTTCCAATGACAAAATCTTGGAATATACAAACCAAAATGCAGCTGCATGCAAAAGTCTGAACATCTCAAAGTGAAAATATGTGAAGATAAAAAAGGTAATACGTCCTGTACAGGGAACACAGTTAAAACTGTGTTACATGAATATCTAGGCCATTAGGGGTGGCCAAAACTGACAAACATATACCATCACAATGCTTCATAATATAATATATAATATACATAATTATCCCACAATATATACTTTTCTGAGCCTCCCAACTTATCAGATGTCAGAAAAAGTAAATATATACATATTATATTTAAAAAAACATTATATATATATACACACACACACACACACACAACATGGTGCAATATTTTTTCTGACATTTGATAAGTTGGGAGGCTCAGAAAAACATATATTGTGGGACAGTTTATTAAAACTAAGAAAAAAATGTGCCAGTCCTACAAGCGCTGGTTTTCCAGTTGGAGCTATTTGTGGGAATTTTGGGAAATCATACAGTCTGGGTAGGTGAGAGCTACATAGCATTGTAAGGCATGTTATAGCTTGGAAGGCCATTTACTGTAAAGTTTCCCAAATCGTACAACTTAACTAGAGCAGTCGACTCAACTCTTATACATTATATATGCTTAGATATTCTATGCTATATACTCATAAATATTCAACCTCCAAAGAGAGCTTTTGAGTATGTGTGTGTGTGTGTGTGTGTGTGTGTGTGTGTGTGTGTGTGTGTGTGCGCGTGTGCGCATCCCCACCGCTGTGCACTGCGATGACGGGTCTGTGGTGCTGTGTGAAGCTGCCGAGGCGCGGAGAACTCTCCTGAGGAGACGGACTATCCATCTCAGTCTTCTTTACTGTTGGGGAGATTCCTTAGAGACGGAGAGAGAGAGAGGCAGATAGAGGGGAAGAGAGAGAGGTCAGTCTTGCTGTTCTACGCAAGGACGAACTTTAGTGAAACTAAAACAAAATGCTTACTCAGCTAACTGACCACGTTCTCTGTTTATGATGCCTTTGTACTCTGGCGCCAGACAGCAGTTGCCATTTCCGACCACAGGGAGGCACAGTGTATTTACAGCACCCTACACTCTAATGCTGCAGTGAACTGCAATGTGTATGGGCCACTGTCGTCTCCTATGGAGCAAGAGCTGTGGTGTGAGGGAGTGTGCGTGTGCAGGGTTCCACCAGCAAAATTTTTTAAGGGACACAGCTGATGTAAAAAAAAATTTATTAAAACATTATATTATTATTGTGAATATTATTGTACAATGACCCACTTTGACACTTGGATCGGAAGCCTAAGCTGCTTTTATAATTGTACGCAAAAATCTGGGCACAACCTGGTCAGATATTATGTTCTGCTGATGTTCTAGGTGAATAAAAGGACACTGCTTTAACAGAGAACACATTTCTGCATGTTCAGAATCAAAATCAGAATCAGAATCAGCTTTATTGGCCAAGTATTCTCACATACACACATGGAATGTGCTTCTAGCAGCTGATGTCTTTCTTGTACTTGGTGTGTAGACATGCACATGCAGGATGATGACAGTACTACACAATACATACAAACAGACAGTAAACGATACACAATATACAGTGGACTGTACAATCTACAATATACAGTGGGCAGCACAGTAGACTATTAAATATACAGTAGACAGATTTATATGCATAATTATTCCTGATTTTCTAAATTTGGGAAAAACATAAAAACAATGTGGCCTCTGGAAACACAATGGTACACTATATATTTCATGTAATTCATTTTTTTCCCCAAAATGTGTAACTCAGCAAATAAATAGAAATTGTGCACTGAAATTGGAGTAAAAATGCCATTTTTAAGTGTGTTCTCTGTAGACATGCTATTTTCCTTATAAAATTAACAAAGGACGTCATTTAAACGGGTGAAATGGATCAATAGAAATCATCAATTGAAATTTACAATAAAAGCTTGTTACATTAATTTACACCGAAAGATTCAAATGGTTTTTTTCTTCTTCTATGGAGCTTCCAGGTTTTTCTCTGACAGCAACAATATGCATCTTTGGCACAGCTTATGCATTTAATATTCACAGAAATGAAAGAGTTCCTTTTATTTTATGTTTGTTTAAAAATGAGCCAAGTGCTGCTTTTCATTTCTGCATAGGTGCTGTAACATCGAAACCCCATTTCCAACTATCTTTACATATGTAAACTGTGGTGCAGTGGAGGCCTACTGGTTAGGACATTGCGCTTGGGACCTGAAGGTTGCAGGTTCAAGTCCCAGCCCGGGCACTACTGAGGTACCCTTGAGCAAGGTACTGTCCCACTACACCGCTCCATGTCTTGGAAGTCGCTTTGGATAAAAGCGTCAGGTGAATGTAAACTGTATAAACCCAATTTCATAAAAAATGTGGACATTTTGTAAAGTGCAATAAAAACAAAGAAATTGAATTTTTGTAAATTCTCTTAAACTTTTTAACTGACAAAAGCACGAAGACTTCATTGCATTTTATATATACATTAAAAAAACCATTACATTTGATGCTTGCAACTCATTCAAAAAAGTTGGGACGTGTAAATTAAGAGTGGGAATTTTATAGAACATTCAAGTTGCTCCATTTTGAAACTTTCCAACCACTTGGCCTAGTGGTTAGGACACTGCTTTTGGGACCTGAAGGTCTCAGGTTTGAGTCCAGGCACTACTGAGGTACCCTTGAGCAAGGTACAGTCCCACTACACTGCTCCCAGGGCGCTGTCGGTAGTTGCCCACTGCTCCACGTGTGCACGTGTGATGGGTTAAATGCAGAGATCAAATTTCGTTGTGGTGCTTGAGTGTGTTCACAATAACAAAGAGTCACTTCACTTCAAAAGAGATCCCACCAAATGCTCAGTATTTCCAAGCAAAGATTTGTCATGGCTCACCTCTTTCTTAACGAGAGAATTGTCACCATCTACAGTACATAATATTGTAAAAAAAAAAAAGAGAGAATTTGAAGAAATTTCAGTACATGTAGGGCAAGGCCTGAAGCCACTGTTAAATGTGACCTTTAAGCCTTTAGAAGGCATTGCATGAAAACACGTCATGCTACTATGGTAAATAGATCCACATGGGCTCCTTGGAAAACCACTGTTAACCACTGCTTAACAAAGTCCACTGCTGCATTAAGAAATGCAACCTAAAACTCAATTAGAGAAAGAGAAAGCCATACATTAATTTTGATCATAAATGCTGCAGGTCTGTGGTCCTGAGCTGATCTCAGACTGACCGAAAGACAGTGGAAAAGTGTGCTGTGGCCAGATGAGTCCACTTTCCAGCTTGTTTTCGGGAAAAACAGATATTGAGTTTACTGCGCCAAAAATGCACCATCCAAATGTTTATGAGTGACAGGCATAAAAGCCAACATCACATCTGAGGTGCATCGGTGCCCATGAGTAACAAAAGTGCCCATGTGATATTCAGACCGACTGCAGTCAGGGGGAGGCCTCGAAATGAAAGACAGCGTTTAAGAGCTCAGTTTGGGAGCCTGTGCACACTGCACCATACGAACTCAGAACTCTGCCTTTCTTGTTCAGAAGACTTTTTCTTTGCTTCTTTGAGTCTTTTCGTTTGAAGCGCACCTCATGCTTTAACCAAAGCTGGTGAGGATGTACAGAGAAATAAGTACAAAGGTGTAAAAACTACAGAGAAAATCTACTTAAATGAAAGTATGAGGATCTTTCTCAGCAAAAGAAGAGGTCAAAAGTAGACTTGAGTGAAAGTCATGAAGTATCTACACAAAAATGTAATGTTTCAACAGAAAAATGCCAAATCATCTCACGCCAGACACTTAAGAATGCTAAGAATGTATATTTCTGCGATCCAAAAAGGCAAAAGAGTTGAAACCGACATTGAATGTGGTTTAAAATTATGGATTTGTTTCACTTTCCACTTAAACTCTTCACTGATTTCACACAACAGACTTAGGTAAAGAGAAACGTAAGAACAAAATTCACCTACGATATATATACAACTGACCTCTGGTCCACACCTAGAAGAACTGACATAATTGCAGGTAGTTGCACTTTACATGTGATTGGATATTTTATCATTTATTGGCAAAGTAACACCATGGTCCCGATTCTGAGATATGTAAAAAGAATTTTGAAGGTCTCATTAAAAATGCACAGAGGCATGTTTTTCTTTTCTTTTTTCCACCCCTGCCAAACGCCTGATTCCACAGCGGCCACCTATAAACCGCAAAGTTTACAGGTTTCCAAAAGCCACCTGTAAAGGTGCAGAAAACTCTTTCAGCACCCCCCCTCCTCAACCCCACCCCGGTACCAGAGCAATCAGTCAGAGAGGCCTGTTAAAGAGGACCTAATTAGAGCTGTCTAGACAGGAAGCAAGGTGGGCGGGGTGCTTCAGGACGTCCTGCCGAGGGCTGATCCCGGAGCAGGTTACTTCCTAATACATGCTGCATGGGGTTTGGAGGTGTCCTGAGTGGACTGATTTCAGATTGAACCATATGGAAGCCCCCCAGCGCTACGGGCGCTCAACGAGAGTTACACTGACAACACGGTGCTTAACACTGTTTTTTTCACAACTTGATTCCCCTCATTCACTCTAGGGCAGGGGTCTTTCATTCCAAACACACCTGATTCAGCTCAGCAGTTAATAGTCAGCTTTAATAGCTTTGTTAGAGCAGGGAAATCGACAAACTGTGCTGTACTCTGGCCCTCTAGATCCAGAACTGAATGCTGAACACAGTGGTAAATGCGACTCTTTTTGAGTGTATTGTAGGCATAAAAAATTGAAATGTGTCTACATTTATTAAATACATTTCAATTGATCTGTGAAAACATTGGAAGCCTTCTCATTGTCAGTTAAATCAAGACAATTTAAACAAATCACAGATTTTTGTTTTGGTTACAATTTACAAAATGTCCCAGTTTTTCCGGCAATGGGGTTTTACTAAGTATAAAGTAGGAAGCAAGAGAACTAATCAGCCAGTTTGGTCACTTAAGCCTTGTCTCTTAATTGTTAATTGACAAAATCACGGTTAAACTGTTAATCGTTTTTATTTATATGAACATTAATCATCAGCTGAAGTTCCATGACTGTGACAGACCTTGAGAACTAAACGACTGCAGGGAATAAAGTGTTTAGTCTTGACGATGTTCAGTGTCCAGTGTGTCCAAAGTCCCCGTTATCCTCTGCTCCCAGAGCCTCCTCAGTATGGGCCATCTACAGGTATTCACTCCCACACCTGCTGTCCTTAATGTGCGCACGGCTCATGAGTGAGTTCAGAAGGTGTTCAGCTGAGTTGGAACGATCTTTTAGATGAGATAAGGTTCACATGAGGAAATGTGGAACTAACCATTTTACAAAATGTCCCAACTTTTGTGGGAATGGAGTTTTTAGGCCCTAACTGATGGTAGACACCGCTCCAGCTCAAATAAACAAAAGATTACTCACTGTTGCCTATCTGCTTTAGCACCTGTCTGTAGTCAGAACGTTTGCCGTTTTTTAGTAGACCCATGGAGCATTTTTCTCAGCACAACATTTGAGAATGCACACAGCGCAGTGGAGGCCTAGTGGCTCGGACATTGCTCTTGGGACCTGAAGGTCGCATGGTTCAAGTCCCAGCCTGGGCACCACTGAGGTACCCTTGAGCAATGTAATGTCCCGCTACACTGCTTCCTGGGTGCTGTTGATAGCTGCCGACTGCTCCATGTGTGCACGTGTGCTGGGTTAAATGCAGAGGTCACATTTCGTTGAGTGTGTTTACAATGACAGTTGTCACTTTCACTCACACTGAACACTGAGAACTGTGGGAAATAATGGCAGCCAGCTTAAATAACTGAGATCAGGTGAATACAGATTAATTACAGAGGGCGTTTTGATATTATGGGTATGGGTCTCAGGCTGATATCAGTAGAAAATGTAGAATCTGATATTGGAAGGGAAAAAAGCAACAAATCTGGCCCAAAGGCCCACTGTGAGATGCCATGTCGTTACCTGTTTGTTTTTCTATGGGGTAATAGTTTTAGCCTGCACATGATATTTTACTTTGAGATTCTGATCTTAAGTGAAGTGCTTTAATTAATTTAAAAAAGCATTTTCGATTTATATTGGTATTGATTGAAGCTCGTGGTTTCAATATTGGTATCAGTGTCACCAAGGAGGAAGAAATATTCTAGATAAAACTGTGTCAGACCTTAAAAGCGTCGGAGGTTTAAAACATGCATAAAAAACGACAGCAAGTCCATACATAATATACACAATTCAATCAAATTCTTTTTTTTTTGATTTGTGTCAATCTTTTGCTGCTTGTTAGCACTGTTTTTACTGTTCGTAAATCAGAGGAAATCTATTGTACATTAGCTGTCGGTAAAGAAATGACGACTGTAATTGCGATTGTAAACACCAAGCAAACAATTCACAGTACACAACCACCACAAGCAGATTACAACCATATGCATGTGAAAACACACACACACACACACACACACACACACACACACACACACAATTTTCTCCCACGCTCCTCTTGAAGTGAACTTCCCCCTACATAGTGGTGAGTGTTCTGTCCTACACACGTACACACACACACAGAGACAGACTCACTCTTACACACACACACACACACACACACACACACACACACACACACACACACACACCCCTCACACAAAATCATAAGTAGATCACAGCATGGTTTATATAACAAGCGTGTGGCCTAGTTTAACTTCGGCCAGGTTTGCCCAGGTGTTTTAGTTCTGCTGGAGAGAAGTGAAGCTGCTTATGCTGCACTTTGCTGCACTTTTCAGTTACACACACACACACACACACACACACTACACGTTCAAGAGCTTTCGATGGCGAAGCTGATCCATTACCACACAATGCCAAAGGTCTGATTTAATGCGTTCATTACAGCTATCTGATACATTCTTACTGCATGCTGCACATTCCTGCTGTTTTCACATATTCTAGAGTTCTGCAGGCAAACGTTCACCGCACTGCTTCCTTACCATAAAGAACAGTGAGCGGCAGCCAGTGATGTGGATTACCCTCCAACTAATCCCATCATCAACCCTTCTCCTCTTCCTCAACAGCAACCAGGGATCTGAGCCAATTCAAAGAAGGCTACTGGAAGCTCACCTCCAGACTCACATGATTTAATGAATGAACGGTGCTGGTGAAAGACTTCTTTTTTCTTGTTTTTGTGGACGTGGGAGTGTCTGTACTAAGCGCTTCATCGAGGGATGGGGGGGAGGGGGGATTTGAAGTAAGATTTCTTGAGTGAAAGTGAGATCAAACGTGAAAGCGTGAGTCTCACCGGATGTGTGAGTTGGCAACCCAGTTTTAATGCCGCCACGTACGCTCTATGGTCAAATGTTTCCCACTGCCGCTCTTTGCCACTTGTGAGACCTTCTCTGTTTCTGGTGTGTGATTAGATCAAGAGCAGCTTTTGATTAAGAGTTCATGGGTTCATGCAGCCTTTCTCCAGCACTAGCACCATTTGAGCACTTGAACAAGACCAGTAGTCAAGTCAAGTCAAGTTTATTTGTATAGCGCTTTTTACAAATGACGTTGTCACAAAGCAGCTTTACAGAAACCGG
>JBBPDA010000019.1:19857683-19869789 GCA_037974385.1 Arnoldichthys spilopterus | reverse complement strand
ACACACACACACACACACACACACACACACACACACACACACACACACACACACACACACACACACACACACTAAAGCTGACTCATTGTACAAATAATGCAGGTAAATTGGCTCTTGATACACACAGGCAGAAAATCTGAGGTGGTCTAACATATGAATTTGCAAGAAAAAAAATGAAGCAAATTTGGGCAAACAAATCTGTCTCCGCTGAACAGAATAACGGATTTAAAAAAGTTATTACCATCAGTGCATTTATCAAATGTTTACTGCTACACCTTTAAAAAAAAAGATTTATAACAGACTTACTGTACTGCTCAATACTGTTGAATCACTTTATGCTTTTTTTGTTATTTTATATATATCAGTAACTTAAACAGTGTTGATTTAAACAGTTTTAGATGTTTGTTCCCTGGTTCAAGGATTCCGTGAGAAAGAATTTTAATGCTAACAAATATAGCATTATTATCTGTTGACGGACATTTTTGTCAAGTTACTTGCCGTTTGACAAAAACGACATTTTCCACTTGCCCCCGATGCAGCGGATCAGCCAAGAAAGGGTGTGAAGTGCAACTTCTGCTTCTTCAGTTTAGGGCTGGAGCTGTGATGCCAAGATTGCCAACAAGCATTAGTAGTCAATAGTCGCCCAAAACGTTTCTGTAAATACATCCCTAAAACGTCTCGCAGTGGCTCAAACCACATCCAGCTCTTCACAGGCACAGCCTTGTCGCTCCGGTTGTAAACTAAAGAAGCCTAATTCTGTGCTGATGCCTCAGCTATGCCTGGGCTAAGTAAAAAAACTGTCACATTTTTAGATCTCCTATTTTGAAACAATGTGAAGTGTGTGCATTTTATTCGAACCTAATTCTCGACGCTATACGGCGTTGTCATTGTAAAGTAATAGTTTAAAGTAAAGTTCTCCTTTATCTTATCTTTCACTTTTGAACTATTTTATTCTACGTATATTATTTTATTCAAATTATCTATGTGTGCAATTTCTGCGGCAGTTCAGAGTCCAAGAGTTTCATTGCTGGTAATGATGTTCCATTGTTGCCTGTATATGACAATAAACTTGAACTTGAGCTTGAAAATCTGCTACTGCTCTGTTCGTTGTCTTCGACACATCAAACATTTCTTCATTTTTACTTCTAAATGTCCTACTCATTATCAGAATCCTGTGACGCCACACAGGACTTGCATAACTGTATCATTTTATTCACCTGTTTGCACTTGTTTGTATCAATGAAAAAATACCTTTCAATCAATTTTCAAGTTTTAATATGTAGCGCAAGTAGTCAGACTGCCTTAAAATTCTGAGCTGGTTAAAGTGAAAGTAACAGCAAGTAATCAGAACAATAATCTGAGTTTTAGATTTTTTCAGTCGACTTGCGTAACGTTGCCCTTGTGACCTGAAGGTCGCAGGTTCAACTTCCAGCCTGGGCACTACTGAGGTACCCTTGAGCAAGGTACCATCCCTCTACACTGCTCCCTGGGCGATGTTCATAGCTGCCCGTTGCTCCACATGTGCCCGTTGCTCCACATGTTCAGTGTTTTCACAATGACAAATAGTCGCTTTTACTTCACAAGTCCAAATATGATATGATCAAGTGTTAAGATCACATCCTACTACTTATCGTTCCCTGAAATACACTATAGGGCTGCATATATATATAAAATAAAAGGCAACATCCTGCACTGTGCAAGAAATCTGACAGTTCCGCAACTGAGGCCTTCTCTGATTTTCTGCAAACTAAGAGGTGGCCAAGCTCCAGGGAAGAGGAACCTCTCTGGCTGTTTATTCACTTTGAAGCTTAAAAACGTCTCAATTTCAGTGTGTATCAGTTTATGCAACAGAAAGAATGGTAATTGTAGTTTTGGAGTTTGTGCAACATGTAGCCTTGAAGCTACAGCGGAACCACAACTCCTAGGCCGTTTAGTGGTTTCTCTAAAAAAACCCACAGACGTTTGATGAATATGTATACTGGAAGGGTCACGTAGCTGCAACACAACAGTTATCTCACTCTTCCCCTCTCTCTCTCTCTCTCTCTCCCTCTCTCTCTCGCTCTGCAGTGGGCTGTGAGCTCTGGCATGCGCCTCACGATTGTGCAGGATGCAGGGCGGGGCGATTATCGGGCTAGACAGAAGAGTGCTCCAGGACTCTGCTCTCTCGCTGATTACACCCGAGCAACGGTTCTGCCCCAGTCCACATCTGATTTAGAGGAATTCATCTGATTTAGCAGAATTAGGCAGCTCTTTATCTGCCATCTACAGTCCTGCTGCCGCTCAGTGCCAGTTAGCCTACAGTCAAATGCTGACGTGCCGTTGGGAACAGTAACAGAAATCAAAACACGGGTCTCAACAGAAAAGTCTGTTCTACATTTGTGAAGCGTCATGAGGCTCTTTATGAAGTCCAGCCTTTGTGGTCAGTGCCAGCGGACGAAGGGATGACGTGGCAGTGTTTCCTCATGTGGACACAGCCCCACAATTCTGTGCTCTGGAATGAAAGAGCTGCATTCAAGAGCAAAAATGTGACATTCTAGAATGACAGTTCTGTACTCTAGAACCGCAAACAAACACCGGGCCATGGATTTCAAATACAACATAGAATAATTTGCATATTACACTATTTGGCGATATATCTCATATATGGGACCACAATAAGTAAATATCATAACTACAGATTGCACACATTAGTTCTGTATGAGTTACTGAATATTACAGAGGAGATGCTGAATAATTTATAGTAGATATTGAATAATTTATGGCAGATGATAAATAATTTATAGTATTAACTGAATAATTCTTAGTAGATACTGAAAAAATATCTATAGTCAATGATTCATAATTGATACAGAATGATTCATAGTAATAACTACATATGTCACAATTATTACATAAAAAATAGTTACGTTGATCACAGTTTTTTGGCTCTGGGTAGTGAATGTTAGGCAAGACAGTGACAACTCATGGGGCTATAGTTTCTGAATAGCGCTGTAGCACCTTCAGACGGCAGGAGTGAGAAATGTTTGTTTATTTGAGCTGGAGTTGGTTCTGTAGTCAGTTGGGTGCTACGTATAGCTTCTACGTTCTAACTTAAAATATCTTAAGCTAGAAGCCAAGATTATTAATCACAAATTTGGCCACTTTAGGCTTATAGTTTGTTTACATATTAAGTAAAAAAAGTTTTATTTATTATCACAATTATTAAATAAAGTTACTAGATCAGATACTGAGAGATAAGATAAGATAAGATAAGATAAGATAAGATAAGATAAGATAAACCAGAAGTGGGAAATTTGCATTGCTATGGCAGTACAAAGGTAAGAGCAGCATAAAGTGGCAAAACAACAGGTTAAAAAAAAGTAGACTTTACAACTAATACAAAAAATATAAACAGACATTTGTATGTGTATGAAATATGTCTTTAAAAAAAAAAAAATATATATATATATATATATATATATGTGTGTGTGTGTGTGTGTGTATAAGCTGTAGAGAAAACACAGAAACACATGATTGCACAGAAGACAAATATTGTACATAAGAAAAATGTACATTAGAGAAAATTCCATTTGTCAGCCCAGGATGTTTGGATGTGTGTTTGCTTGTGTGTATGGTCAACTGCAAGATGTTGGTTGTACATAGAAATGACTAAATAAGTTTAAATAAACACTGTATAATAATCATGAGGTTAATATTTCACAACTGTAACTTCAGCCCAAGTACATCACAAAACAGCAAAGTAGAATCAATAAGAAAGAGAGCAATACTCAGAGAGAGAGAGAGAGAGAGAGAGAGAGAGAGGGAGGGAGAGAGAGCAGGTGAGTAGGAGACTGTGTGCTGTGTGAAAATGACTCCTGCAGTCAGGGTTAAAGGATACAGGGATAGAGAGAGGGAGGAAGAGAGGAAAGTGTGACGTTTACTCGTGTCCTCAAACGCCCTTTCTCCAATAACACCCCACCCCTCCCCTCAGCCACACTCTGCTGCCAAATCTGCTCTCACTTTCCCAGATACTCTCTCGCTCCTCTCTCTCTCTCTCTCTCTCTCGGTCTCTATCTCTCTTTTCTTTCCCTCTCGCTCTCTATCACTCTCGTTCTTATTGATTCCACTTCAATCCCTCGCTCTCTTTTTATGATATACTCTGCGCTACAATGCAGCAATGTGGCAAACATTAACATTAACCTCAAGCCATCTGGACGGCTCATTATAAAAGAGCAATATCTGCCTCTCCCTCCTTCTTTCACTCATTCTCTCTTTCCCTCACAGTTCGTTCCTTTTTATTTTATTCCTCGCAGTCACATTAACCTTCTATGGCAGTTTCCTGACATTGTTCCAAGGGAACACCACAACTGATGAAAACAAACTCGACATTAAGGGACGGCCTAGCTGGGGTTTCACTTCCAATAATCTTTCATTCTTCTCTTTAGCATGAGTGCGGATAAGATAAGATAAGCAGAACAAACGTGAAAGTGTCCTGTTAAATGTACACGATATAAATGTGTACATCATATCTACATGAATAAAATATACTGCATTCACTCAGATCAGGGCACTCGGCTTACTGGCTTTGCCCCTAACTGTGTTGATGTAATATACTTAATTCATGGTCTACACAATTTTATCACATCAGTGCACCGTTCTGTTTCTTCAGTGGAATGATCTAATGTTTTCTTTCTGAGGAAAATCAACCTTACAGGTTCCCCCTTTGGCCTAAATGCAGCCAGTCAACTACAGCATGTTGAGTCCCTGGAGTTTGCCTCCTTAGTTTTGCACTGGAGCAAACAGCATGCCTGAATTATTAGGACACTGTCCTTGTGAACCGAAGGTCGCAGGTTCAAGTCCCGGCCCAGAAACCACTGAGGTACACTTGAGCAAGGTACTGTCCCGCTACACTGTTCCCCGGGCGCTGTTGATAGCTGCCTGCTGCTCCACGTGTGCATGTGTGACGGGTTAAATGCAGAGGTCACATTTGGTTGTGGTGACTGAGTGTGTTCACAATGACAGTCACTTTTACTAAAATAATTTTGCCTGCATGTTTACTTTTTCTTGTCTATAACAACATTATACAGTTGTTAAATTTGGCCAAGGCTTTATTACAAACGGCACAATATAAATAATGCATCATGGCTTTGATCGGCATTAGTGAACTTAGTGAAGCAGGTCCCCTGCAGCTCAGAGTACTGCTGGATGCCAGACATCGCGCGGTGCTGCATGCCACTACAGAGAGCCGGCACAGCGGGCAGCGCTCTATTATTAGCCTGGAAAACCCTGATCAATATAAGAGAGGCAGACAGACACACAGAGCCAAGAAACCAAATCCCCCTATCAGCAGTGTCTGGGCTGCTTCACCTGCACACACTCACATTAGTGAAGTGAAAGGAACTATTTGTCATTGTGAACACACGAAATGTGACGTGGAGCAGCGGGCGGCTATCAACAGCTGGGAGCAGTGTAGCGGGACGGTACCTCGGTCAAGGGTACCTCAGTAGTGCCCAGGCCGGGACTTCGACCTTCAGGTGCCAAAGGCAGTGTCCTAACCACTAGGCCACCACTGCCCACAAATCAGGTGAGATCGTGAACGCAGTCCACCACTATCAAAAAAATAGCACAACCGAGCTTCACCTTGGGCGAACCGCCTTCCTGATCATGGTATCACCCCTGCCAGGTAAGTATTAACGCTGTAAAGAATGATACGAAGTTTACAACGTAACTTTAGACTCAGTATATTTTCAAAATGACACTCTTTACACAGTAGTGGAACTAAAACAGCGAAAAACAAAAATGTAGGCTTTTTTTTTTACACTTTTACAAACAGCCAGATAATTCTGTTTTGTCAAAAATATGAGCACATACTGCGCTGCATGGTGGTATAATCCACTCTGGAATTCCAAAATCAACACCACCTTCAGCGTCGGCATCAAGAATCTATGCATTTTACACCGCTATTGTTTTCAGCAAAGCTTCTGTTGAAGTGTAGCTTCATATCTTAGATACTTTTGGACACACACACATAGAGACACACACATCCATATACAAGAGGAGATAATATGTGGTGAATCGTGGCTGTGTGAACAAAGCACCTGGCGGAGGAGGAAAGTTCACGGCGTGCCAAACACTCACGCTGCACTGCAATAAATGTCAAAACGGTTTGAGTCCAGGCAACACATTAGACAGTAAATTAGATGAATGAGTACGCTAATTTCGACTGCAAATATTTTCACTTATCAAATGAAACCTCAGCGTACTGCCATATCACTGACGGCTTAAATGTCAGGCTTCTTGTGGGGGGTGTGGGTGTGGTGGTGGTGGGGGGTATTTAAAAAAACATTTTTTTTGCAGTGCATAATACACTCCAACCTCTCTGATGTGGCTCACTGCTGCGAGCGGATATGGAGCCCGATCAAATCAAACAGAACAGGATGAGAGTGTCGCTGCCAGGCCGTCAGCATGGCCAGGCCGTCAGCATGGCCAGGAGCTCGCTCTTGAAGAACGCATTTGGCAAAAGATCTTTTTTCACCTTTTGCTGAACGCGTTCGATCAGCAGACACACACCAGCAAAAATACAAACAGAAGTGATGACCTATAGCAGCCAGACAGTCGCATCATGTATTTTTTATTAGTGTGACATATGCTGTTAACATCACAGTGTATACAATAGCAGAGGGGTCTCAGTCTGTAGGTTTTACGGATGTAGCAAAGGACCATGTACTGTATGAACACATCATTTTAGGCCAATGCATGTACCTACACAATGCTGTCTGCACAGCATTAACGCTGTATTATTGACTTTTATTTTGAAGATATAATCAAAAAAGTCTTACATTTCGGCTTGTTAAAGACTACTGCTAATATCAGCATGACCTTATAATGTCATGCTGATAACACACCACAGCACATAGTGTGCCACAATAAAACGTCAACTATATTTAGTGAATGAGGAGAAACTGTGAAGATAAATCTTTGCCAACCAATGCATTAACTGTCTGCTCAGCTAATTAAAGAGCGAAGATAGAGAGAGAGAGAGAGAGAGAGAGTGTGTGAGACAAAAGGAGAATGGAGTGAGAGTGAGAAAATGTGTGAGAGAGATAGATTGAGAAGTGTCAAAGAGAGAAAGATACTGAATGTGCAAGAGATTGAGAAAGTGAGAAAGAGAGCAAGAGAGAGAGAGAGAGAGAGAGAGAGAGAGAGAGAGTAAAGAATGTGTAAGACAAAATGAGAATGGAGTGAGAGAGAGAAAGTGCAAAAGAGAGAGAGAGAAAGAGAGAGAGAGAGATAGAGAGAGAGAAAGAGAGAGAGAGAGGGAGAGAGAGAGAGAAAAAGGAAAAGAATGTATAAGACAAAATGAGAATGGAGTGAGAGAGAGAAAGTGCAAGAGAGGGAGACTGAAAAGTGTCAGAGAGAAAGCGAGAAAGAGAGCAAGAGAGAGAGAGAGAGAGAGAGAGAGAGAGAGAGAGAGAGAGAGAGAATGATAAGTTCGCAAGATTTTGTTGCACATAAAACCTGTTTCCAGATTACTCTCCAATTTGATCATATTATAATCACAATAACAGATGTGTTACCGGATCACTGGGATTGTACTGGATGCCATACTCAATCTGGCCATTTGGTCCATCATCAATGTCAGTGGCTCCATTGTTTCCAGAGAAGCCTGTGAAAATGGTGGTGCCAACAGGAGTGAGCTGCAGAGTGTTTAAACAAACAGAAAGCATCTTAGTATCTGCAGAGCAATACAAATCCAGCAACAGCAGCAAAAATCCCACATCTGCTTCTAGCTTGTACCCTGTGTAACACTTGTCTAACACTGCTGCCCAACCACAGATGTTGACCCATATGGTCTTTGAGAATGCGTTTACTTTGTCACTGTTTTTATGTGGAACAGGACCCCAAAAGGTAAGCAAGAAAATGCAGAGAATGAAGAGGTATTTTATTCTGCTCCTTGTGGAGAAAAGTGTGTCTGTACATATAGTTCAGATTTCATTTTCTATAACCCATTAATTTTTTTCACCTATAGGGTTAAAGAATAGATCAGATTCAGGAGAAGCACTTGGTGTATTATCAAAATATAAACAGAAGATCGCCATAAACCAAGGAGATCATGTACAAGGCCACAAGATAGACAAAAATATATTGAGATTCTTTAATAGTATGACTGTGATATTGCATCAATATCATTTTCAGACCGAGAATGAGTATAAAGTACATATTTCTGGTACTTGTTAATATTAATACCAACGAAAAATCTGTCTGCAGACCTAGAGTTTTCTGACAATTTTTCACATGTTTTATAAGGTAAGTAATCATATGCACAATAAATAAGAAAATGTATTTTATTTGTATGCATGAAATTTGTAACTACCAACATTATCCAGTTTAATAACATCCTGCTGTTGTGGGTGTCCTTTAATTCAGTGATGTACACTTTCAGTCATGATTTTCAAATATTCCAAATCCATCAATAATCCTTTAAATTATAAAAAATAAAACAGAGTTTAAGCAACTATCATCTTATCTTAAAAGTACTTTCATATAAAATTTCAGAAAGAAAAACCTTTTACAACCAGTCATAAAGAATTTCACCAGGTAAAACACGTGTGTATGTAATGTGTATAATATTTTTTTTTTTGTGGTGGATTCTAGATCATTCAGACACGATCATTAAACTGTCATTTCTAATGAACGAGAATTTCTCTCAGTTTTTGTTTGTGTGTGTGTGTGTTTGTGTGTGTGTGTATATGTGTTGGGGGGATATTTAAAGAACGATCAAAGAGTTCCCAATGAATACTGAATCATATTTTTGCTTGAAATGCCCATCCGTAATCCACAAACAGACATAACATGACTACTTATGACAGAAGAGAAGAGAATGTTCAGACTATGAAATGTGGCTTTAAATTGACAAGCAGATGCATTGTTCATCATGCAGCCGCAAAGCAAACACTAAGTCAATATACCACAAATGTACATTTTAATCAGTTCTTTTTTTAATCAAGTAATCAATTTTAATCAAGTTCATGGAATGTCTTGAGTTGACCAAGCACCAGCAAAACTCTTTTTGTTCAGGACGCCCACAGCACTCTGACTGGTTTGAAAGCTATTCGCATATCAGTGCGGCACAGGCCACAACTGTGATAAACAATTAACAAAGAACATACTGTGCAGAGAGAAAGTAAAAACTAAGACAAATAAAAAATAAAAAGAGAGAAAACAGACAATGCAAAGGAAAGCAAGAGACAGAAGAGAAAAAGGGTGAATGCTGTAGGTGGAGACATGCTCCCTCAGGCCTTTGCCTGTTAATCAGAATCTCACACACATGCGCACACACACACACACACACACACACACACACACACACACACACACACACACACACAATAAAAACCTCACATTAACATAACAGTGAGGAAAGGGAGACATTTCTAGTTCTAGGCTTTCCACTAAAGCCAAAATAACAGTGCATTAAACGGCTCACAGACTCTGCTTCTGTGACTTCCACAACCAGCCAAACGTGTAAGCACATTTATCTGTACTTCAATTACGCCTCAGTTCCTTCAGTTCACACAGAGGTTCAGAATTAGCTCAGGGGCTTCCTCATTTAAAATCAATGGAAGACAAAGCAGGCAGAGATTCTGTATTGATTAGTTTTCTGTGTTCTTTAGACAACGTTCCTCAAACATACATCATCAGAAGTTGTCCACTAAGCTAAACCCTTTAAACTGTAGGCTTATTATTTAGTTATTAATCTTATAAGCTTAATTATCCACTGACTAATATCAAAATATTGTGTAAGGTATAGAGGGCCACTGGAAACCAGAACCTAAGTGACAGATAACAAATCCTTACTGATACCATGGTTGTATGATTTATGAGAGTACTGAAGTGTGGCTCCAACTTCAGTTTCCAAGTGTAAACCTAAAGTGTTAGTTCATCTCATCTCATGAGCACCTGCACACAGAGAGTGGATAATTTGATAAAGCTGAACCAATCACATTCTAAAGAACAGTTTAGTCTAGGCTAAACCTAGACTAAAAGGAATGTCAAGTATTCATCATTGGTGCTAATATTTAAAATGAGGCTAAATTTATGTCTAGGAACTCAACCCTAAGTAGTTCTGTTCCACACTTCAGTTCCTTGCTCTGACACCTTGATGATCTCACATCTCACATATGCGTTTCACAGAAAATAATTATTCACTGAATAATTAATAAAACGAGCACATTTCAAATAAGTAGGTTTAATACTGATATATGTAATACAATCCTGCTTTCCTGTGTCCCGCACACAAACTGTGGGTTTCCAGTGCTCCTGCTATTGGTACTCTGAAGCTTTAGCTGGATGGCAGAAGGCAACTATGTGTTCTGAAATCACAGCCAGTTTAATAGCCTCATTGTTTTAACATGCATAACACAGACACCCACACATGCACATACACACGCTCACACTCACACTCACACATTCACACACACTGGCAGGAGAGTAAATTCAAACTCAGCACCAACATTGATCATGCCTTGCAGATCAGCAAAGTTAGAGGTGAACAGTTTTAGACAATTATCAAAACACACACAGTGTGTCTACACACACACAAAAAAGTACTGCAGGTGAAATCACACAGACTGCTCCTGAAATTACACTGCAGTAGAAGACCATAAAAAAGAAAAGGCTAGGAGAGAAAACACACACACAAAAACAGTAACATTTTACTGAAGGGCAACATTCACAAGGCTGCCTGACAACTGACATAAGATTTCATGACCACCAGGTTTCAGAATCAGTTGTTTTTTGGCCAAGTATGTTTTCACACACAAGGAATTTGTTTCTTGCCGATGGTGTACTGGTGTACTCTGGTGTGTAAGACAATGCGTTGGTAAGATACAGATAGTAGCTATACAACATAATACAAGACGACAATATACTATAAACAATATACAACAGACTGTACAGACTACAGTGTACAATACATGATATACAATATGCATATGGTATGATATGAACATACGGTACAATATACTGTGTGTATATTTTAACTGCACCTTGAATAAGTGGTCATGCTTATGCTAGTAAGACTTTTATGGTGCCCTATGACTATGTCTTCCCACTGTAATAACAGAGTTGTGTGTATTGTATCTTGCCCTTAAGTATGGTGAGCATCATATGTATGAGCTTGTTGTCACTATGGGAATGGCATGACACTGTAAAAATACAGTGAGAGATACATCATTCCCTTTCTCCAGCAGAAAATTGGTATTTTCAGTGTAGAAAACCTTCTATTTGACATATATTGCTTATTTATACTATTGTCAGATATTTTATAGGTGTACTTTTTCTGTGTAATCTTGGTGAAATCAGGCGATAGTGGAGAACACTGAAAATGCTGACATTAACATGTCTAATATATGATGTGTGATGAATTTTCAGAGTCAGGTGTGAAATAGATTTTATTAGGAACAGATAAACTAATGGATACACTAAACTCTAAATTGTCAGTTATCATAATGTGCTGTTACATTTCACCCTAAAAAGTATCAAAAACTCTAATCCGAACAAACTCTTACACTTGACATAGGTGTTAACACCACAGATGTTAAAAGCAGTCTTTATGTTCGTGTTTGAAATTAGTGTTTTTAATGTTTATATAGATTTATGTCAGTTGGCTTATATAAATGGCCATGTAGCCTTATGGATGCTGACATTTTTTCAGTGAGTGGGAAAGAGGTGCTACAAAAGAGAAAGTAAGAAAAAAAATAGAGCTGTATGGAGAAAAAAAAACATGTCTTTAGCCTTGACACTGTGAAAGCATTATAATATAGCATACAGTATAACTGTAACTGTGTAATTGTGCCTAATGTATAACAGTGTAACTGTGCCTAAAGCCTATAACCCTTTTAGTATATGCATGTTTTGAAAATCTTTCCATTTTCTAAACCGCTTCTTCCATTTTAGGTCGTGGGGAAGCTGGAGCCAATCCCAGCTGACTACGGGCCTAAGGTGGGGTACACCCAGGACAGAAAGCCAACCCATAGATAGAGAACACTTCACACACACACATACACACACACACACACACACACACACACACACACACACACACACACACACACACACACACACA
>JBBPDA010000019.1:19815294-19842261 GCA_037974385.1 Arnoldichthys spilopterus | reverse complement strand
GAGAGAGAGAGAGAGAGAGAGAGAGAGAGGGAGAGAGAGAGAGAGAGAGAGAGAGAGAGAGAGAGAGAGAGAGAGAGGGAGGTATGTAGAGTGTAGCTTGCTTTAAAGCTAAATTCAACAACATACCCTTAAAAATATGAACTTTTAGTACTTCTGATAATCTGAAAGATAGTAACACTTTGGGTAAGGGTTGACAACTGACACTGAAGGGTTATTGCTCATGTTTTAATGTTAACACGTGTTGTATTACAATTATGATTAATTAGTAACTACTATTAGTTATTTACTATCCGCTATGAATTATTCAGTGACTACTATGAATTTTTCAGTATCAACTACAAATTATCCACTATCCATCATGAATTATTTCATAACCATTATGAATTTTTTTGTAACACTTTGAATTAGGATCCTTGAACCTTTATCCAGTTCCCACTATGAATTATTCAGTGTCCACTTTGACTTATTTGGTAACTACTATGAATGACACAGTACTCAGTACAAATTGTTCAGTATCTACTAATAATTATTTTGCAACTATTATAATTTTTTCAGCAACACCTATAGATTATTCAGTAAACGCTATCAATCATTTTGTATACACTATGAATTATTCTGTTTTCACTAGGAATAATTATGTATCCATTATGAATTATTCAGTAACTACTATGTATTATTTGGTATTTACTAGGAAGCTCTATGGTTATTAGATTGTGACTACATAAAGGTTTACATAAAGGTCTACCATCATTTATGCCTCTACAGGTTACTTCTTTATAAAAAATCAGATGGGAAGTTGATATTCCAATTGCATGGTGACAAATGGAGTGTTAGACTAAAAGACCATTTTTAAGCAATAAAGAACCATCACTTCGCAAGACAGTCCAAGATAAGGCTTCATTTGTACTTATGAAGTTGATAGGAAAGGCCTGAAGAGTGTTATTTAGTCACTGATTAAACAGCCTTATCTCTCTCTAATTACCATAACTCAAGTGCGCCGCTGTAGTTTTTTTTTTTGTCTAGACATGGTTGTTGGGCTAAAATATTGGCTTTGTTTTCTCATCAGAAATATTCCTCAAAGTTAAAAATGAACTACATGTCTATCCCTGGCCTTCAGAAAAGGGCTTGACAACAAGGCAAAGTGCAAACCTCAGACAAGAATGTCAAGCTCAGATGAAAATGACAAACCTCAATGACAGTGTGGCCAAGCTTTGTGACAAAAAAGAATGATCTGTCAGTCTCCCTGTCATTTATTACCATTGGAGAAGTAACTTTGCTGATATTGCAAGAATGTTAGGTGTATTTTTGATATACTTTAGTATTCAATGACTTTCAGGTCCAATAAAATGACTATAATCGTTTATAAATCATTTTTAATAAGAAAAAAATCTGAATCAATCCTTTTATTTAAGCCTAAACAGGGGCTTACTTATAAAATACGGTAGACTTGTTTGCTTTATTCAATTAGTTATCTTATTTTGGACTTTTTTATGCCTTGTAAATTGTTTATATTGTGTCTACTCTTTATTCTTTTGTATAGCACGTTGGTTCAATGTGGTTGTTTTAAAGTGCTTTACAAATATGAATTGCATTGGACTGAACACCTAGGATCTGGTGTTCTCTTTGATATTGTAATGTGTAGTGACATGCCAAGGTACAGAGAACTCTCTAAAGCCTTTAGAAAAAAGGTGTGGAAGGGATTTACAAAGATCTTTAAATAATTTGAAATAAATCATTTCACTGTTAGGAAAAATTATCTACAAGAGGCATTGATTTCAAATGACTTTTGCCCAGGATTGGCTGCCCCAGTAAATGTAGCCCAAAAACAGACTGTATAATGAAAAAGAGCCCCAAAATTTCATTATGGGATCTGCAACTGTTAGTGTGGAAGTATATATTTCCACAATCTGAAAGAGAATGAACAAATTTGACCTACAAAGGAAAGGAAAAACCATTGTTCACAAAAAAGACAATAAGAGCAGGATACTGCATACAGCAGTGTAGATACAATAGATACAGTTTATCAGTGAACATACAGTCAAAGATCAGGCCTTTTAGGATTATGTGTTCTGGACAGATGAATTATAGAGTGTGAGAGATGTGTGGCATAGATAAATGACAACATTTCATTAGAAGACCCTTATACCACTGTGAAGCATGGTGTTGGAAATGTTATGGTTTAGGGTTTCTTTGCTTCCTCAGGAACTGTGAGTTGCAATGAATAGATTCAACTTTGAGTTCTACATTATATCAAATAGTGCTTGAAGATAATGTTAGGACATCTAGTCAAAAGGTGGACCTTTCAAAAGGTTAACCCAGCAAGGAACGGCTCATTAAAAAATGAATGGTTATTGAATGGTCTAGTCAATGTCCAAATTGTCCTCTAAACATAAGACAAAGAGTCAGTTCAGTCCAGTTTTCTCCACATAATAAGTTCTGCCATTTGGGGCTTTTGTAAATGGTTTTAGTGATTAAAGAGTGAGATATTTGATTTTGTTGTTGTCTCTTGCTCATATGACAAGATGTTATTTGTCATAGATTTTTGGACATAGTCGTAGATTGTAATAAATTATTGCTGTCTTGTCTTTTTGTGTGGTAGGTGTTGCTAGGTTTAAGGTGAGTATGGCTGAGTGATGCTAAAATATATTCATTTGGAGTGCCGTTATCAGGAGATATTGAGTTCTGTGTCCTTTCTTAAACACTTTTTATTCACCTCATGAACTCATTGATCAAAGAGTCAATTC
The DNA here is from genome assembly GCA_037974385.1 of Arnoldichthys spilopterus. NCBI lineage: Eukaryota > Metazoa > Chordata > Actinopteri > Characiformes > Lepidarchidae > Arnoldichthys > Arnoldichthys spilopterus. The sequence goes on along the minus strand of JBBPDA010000019.1, from coordinate 19,839,517 downwards.
TGAGTCAATTAACTCAAATGGGAACTTTCTCAAACAAAAAAAAGCAGCCTGTTACTCATAGACTGATTTTTTAGCCAGTCACATTGCAAGGTTAGATCTTACTACAGTATTATCTTAAATTAAAGATCTATGATAGAAGTTCAGACTTAACGGTTGAAATCAAAGTTGTTAAGAGGAAGTTTATGCCCCTTACATTTCTGCAAATGTTTTACACTAGATTGGGAAATTGCTGAGGATCTGGTTGAATTCAGCTAAATCTGAATCATATCTATGTAGTCTATTATCTTTTCGGTGTCACACATATGCTAACGAAATGCAAACAATAAAGAAAAGAAGCAGAGGGAGGCAGATGACTGTAGCTGGGCCTTGACCCTGACAGGACCAAATCCAGTTCTAACAGGACTGACCCAAGCCGTGTCTGTCCCAGCTGGGGGTTGGAAACCAAGCTCATGCACATTCTTTGGTCATCCACAATGATTCATGAACTAGGCCTATTTGGACAATAATGACATGCTCTGTGCCGGTAACCTTTTCTCTCTTTAATTGGCTTTTCTCAAGCGTTTTTCATGATTCTTCATGTAGAGTGTGTGGTGAAATCGTGGAGTCATCATGCCACATTTTCTTTCCCAGCCAAGAATTAAAGGGAGAAAATAACAGACGTAAGTGAAAACATGGAAGTGCCAGCATAAAACTATGATTCAATGTTTCTTCGAGGCCATGTAAACTGAAAAAAACAGATATTAATTTGAACACATGAACACAGTGTGTTACACCAACAAACATTCTGCCCAAAGAAGTGAAAGACCACAATCATGTTGGTGTGACATTTGTCTTACCTCAGCAGTTGACTGAAATATTTAAATGCTTTTATTCTAATTCTAATTTCTGCTTTTATGCCCATTATATCTGTACTGCATTGCCACTGTTGTGCCACTCATTGGTATTTGTTGCTGGTGTTTGAAAAGCCATTAATTGTATTTGTATGAGGTGTATTTTATCAAAACTCTGGTATTAACTTGGCCAACCCTTTTATTACATGGGTTTGAAAAACGCAAGAAAATACACAAGATCAATCTCTAACATCACTATCTGAGGGGAAATGATATCCAAATTGATAAGTGACCATTTCCCGTTATTGGGGAAGAAGTAAAAGGCCTTTCACGTTTACTGGAATGCCTATATGAAAAAGAAAGCAATCCCATGAGAAATTGAGCTTTAAATAACACTTTGAATGGTCAACATGGTTTAGTGCCATGAGAGCAGTAAATGTCAAGTTTCTGTTTATAAGCGAAGAGAGACATGTATGAAATGCTAGCTGTAATTACACAATCTGTGGAGGATGTTCTTGGCTGACCTCCAGAGCCAAAAAGCAAGACACGTTTGTGTAGAGAGTGACAGAAAATCTGGGCCAAGTCCAGCTGCTCGTCTGATCGTAGTAAAATATAGGCTTTTCTCATCATTTTCTCATTATCAACTAAAACATGGATGTTTCAGAATGGCTTGGCAGCTGATTGAAGCCACATGACTCAGGATCGTTCAGATTCAAGAACATTCAGAACATTCCAAAAGTTTCACATTTTTTCACTTCAAGTTCTTTTTTACTTGACCCAATTGCAGGCTCATTTCCCTTCTCTCCACAATGTCCCCAAAAGTTCCTCAGATTGCACCCCATCATTTACCATCACAGCTTGACATTAAATGTGTATGTTATTGTTGCTTTTGTGGGTCACATATGAATGCTCTGTAACTGCCTCATCACTGTGCTTTCTGCAGCTTCTGTGTAGTCTTATGTACAGATTAAGATGCCTGTGAAGCACAATTTCATGAAAACAAAAGCTCTTAATGTGAACATGGCTTGGTCACTATGAGTACATGACATTTCTATATGAAATACAAAGAATATATAGCATGACATAAAGCATATTCCCAAGCTGTTTGTAGACACCTGCTCTTAAGCTTTTCATCTGAAATCAAAGATATTTATTGGGAGTTTGTTCCCCCTTTGCAAACCCAGTCTTCAGAGTGTGGACTGAGTGGAGGGCAATGAACAATGATACACACACATTTACAACCCACTGCACTGCAAACCAGCATTACTGAGTACAGCTATTCACATTTTAACTGTTATTAATTATGCCTGTGAGGTAGTGGGCTGTGTTGTGGGGTCACTGAGTGGCCGAATTTTACAGATGTCAGTTAAACGCAATCGGAAAACTGGACCATAATTTATCCCCATGGATTGCATTTGCAAATTACTGTGCTATGGTGGTATGTAAAAATGAGTATCTGCTAGTGGCTGTATGATTATCTTAACGTCTCCAGCACCCTCCAAAAAGTCCCTGTGCTGTTGCCCTGGGTGGCAGGCCCATGCCTTACCTCTCTCTGCTTAATTAGGTAATCCTAGACCACTCACAGCACTCCACCTCCATCCAACTACAGGCCCGGCCCAGACTCCAATTAGTGGTCACACTAACGGGCAGTGATTACGCCTGCTCTTCAAATTAGGCCGGACCGCAGGTTTTAAACACTGCCGGGGGGGTAACGGCAGCCTGTCCGTGGGCCGATCAGCGGGAGTCGCTCCGAGCTAATTAAAGACCGCCATCGCATTTGTTTCTGTTGATTATGTTTCAGAAAATTCTGTTTCGTGGAAATTGAATGCCGCCCATGGATGAGAATGAGTCAACATGTTCGGATATCATGTGCTAGGAGAGACAGCAAAAAGGTCCAGCGTTTTCTCCAGATGTTGAGAGCAGAATGTCCAGCAATAGGGCTGTGCCTCCGGGAAGCAGTAGCAGGAATTGGTTGGACAACTGAAGTGGAGAATTGCCTGTGAGAATGAGACCCTGATGGAGATACTGCGGCAATGCACATTTTATTCTGTGCAACAATAGCTTCCCTCTGAAACTGGACCAGACAGGCTTCAGTCCCCATTGTCAATGTTATTCACTTTACCTGTTAGTGGTTTTAATGTTATGGTCGATCAGTGTATATATGTGGGTATAAAGAGAGCTACAGACAGAAAGACAGATATACAGAGTGAGAAAGACATTCAAATACTAGTAATTTCAGATTTTATTTTTTTTTAAAAAAAACATATATTCTTGTAGGTTTTCACTTGCAGGTTTACTCCTAGCTTGCCTTACTCCATTCGGCAACACTGTGCATGTACAAAATAACTAGTGTTCAGCAATAGTATTAGTAGTAATAGTAATATTAAAACTCTCATCTTAAAGTTAGCCCAAGACTTGAACCACCTTGTTTAAAGGGGCCTTATCCTACATTATTCATCATTTTAGTTATTTTTTTCAAATTTTTGACATTTGTGTGGGCCATAATGCTCTATATGAATGTACTTCTTTTTTGACCTCACAAACACGACTGATTAATAAAAATTTTGTTTAGTTTTAATGTATAGATTGTATGGACTTTTTTCATTTTGAATTTTATTTTTTTTTTTAAATGTTTACAAGCAGCACTTAATTCTTTATTTCAAAATGTTTACATAATTATTTTTCCACGATATAAGCTCTTTAAAGTAGCAGAAAAGCAAGAATGACCCAAATATGCGCTTCAGAATGTAAAACCTTGCTTTACCAAAGTGGCTTGTCGGCATCACTGCCACTTAAACAATATCAGGCCTGCAGTGTCACTGCAGGTCTCATTCTATAGATGGATAGGATAGACATGAAGCAACAGATGGGTTTCAATCCGCATATGTAAACCTGCAAAGTGCTCCTATGTGATGTTTCAGATAATGATGAGGGTGTCATTGGGAGCATGGCAGCAACTCAGTGGTTCTCAAGCCCCATCTAGTGGACCCACTTGCCCTAAAGAGTTTCAGATATTCTCTGCCTTTGACACACCTGAGCCAGCTCATGAAAATAAGCTGATGAGCCTGATCAGGAGTGTAGGGGATAGGGAATAGTTAAAACTGTGCAGACCCCAGGACTTGGTTTGGCAACCACTGATGTAGAGAAAGCTCTCCCACTATTGTCAGGGCTGTATTGTCTCCCTCTTGTGGAAAAAAATAAATATTTTACTCTGCAATAACCCTTAAAGCTCAATGTGAATACAGTAGTAAACAGGATGCACGAGAACAACTGCCAAAGCAGTTTACATCAAGCAGAAAGCAAAGTTTACATTGTTCTAGAACCAGTGCAAAGTGATGGTACCCCAAGTCTGATATTAATCTTCATAGAACATACCTCTGTCACTGGTCTCATGTCAACATAAAAGTTCTAAACATATCTATTACTTTGACAGATAAGCATGGTTGATTTTGTGGCTAGTGAAATGCTGTGTCTCTTGGAATGCAGATGGCCAGAACGGCGGTGGACCTAATGATAAATACTCTTAACTCTTTTAGTTTTAGGTACATGAACCTTATTAGGTTAGAATGGATTCCCAACCTTTCACAACTTCCACAGAAGAGTCTGTGGTCCACAACTAGATTTACTTGACCCAGTCTGTAAAAACACAAATTCCTTTCAACATCTGTAAATGACTGATACTGCATGTTTCTGTTGTTTGTAATCAGCAGTGTTTTGCAACGTACTGAAAATGATGAAGTAGTTACAGGTACTACTTACTTTTTTTTTTTTAATTAAATGACCAATTAACTGCACAAAGAAATTATTTTGTAACTTTAGGGAACTAATGTTTCAGTTTACTTCTAAATGTCAGTTTAATTGACAACACTGTTAAAGGCAAAAAATAGGATAACAGCTCTTGTGTGGGCCTGTGGGCCATGTTACTTTAACTTTCAAGCTGAAACAAGACAATGATTCAACAACAGTCATGTGCTTATGATGGCACAAGCCAACTTGGCTGTAGAGAGGAGGAAAAAAAACCCTGTTTGGAAATTCCTAAAGTTGTTTAATAGATGGGAAAATAGTGAAAACTCAAGATAAAGCTGTAAGCAAGCTAGGTAAACTAGCTTTACCTAAAACATGTTTGCCTAGCAAGCCCTCAAAAGTGTTAAAAGGAAAAATGTCTGTTTGTACACAAAAGTAAAAGCCCATTAAAATTTCAGTAATTGTAATCACATTATTTGCATAGTTTTAAATGGTTACGTATATGTTTCTCATTACAAAAGTAGCCAAATTACAGTAACTTGTTACTTTGTAATGTTTTGGTTTTTTTACAGAACATTTTACACATCAGCAGAGGCAAAAAATACAAAACAGCTGACATTTTAGTAGTGTGACAACTCAACTAGGAGGCAGTCCTACAAGCAAAATTATTTAGCCATCTAAACCCCTTATTACAATGCCATAAATTTGCACTCTCTTTAATTCTAGATTTAATAACTACATTTTTTTCACTTTTTTCTAGTATGCATCACAGACACGATGTGATAGAAAATGTATTTATTACAATAGTAAAGCATTGCACTTATAGACATTAACACAATCTGAATTAAATGTATCACCTGAAATAATACAGTTCAACCTACAGGGACAAAATCAGCTCTGTAATAGATCATTCAGCCTCTGTACTAAAATGTTATTGCACTAAAATCTCAGCACATCGGACAGACATGAACCGAGTGTTATTCCCTTTCTTATTCCCAGAAAACACAAGTGTACTCAGAGCAGCTACAGGAGAACAGTGCTAGGTGAGTAGGTGAGTTTTGGAGTGATTAGATTAGCATTACAATTGAGGCTATTGTTCCAGATGGAATTTGTAATGATCTGAATAAGTTGTAAACACAGCTATTAAAGAGTATGTGGCGCCAAAGAAGTGAATCAATTAAACTTAATTACATTTACAGATTGAGAGTGAGATCACCTGATGTTCAAAGCTAATAATATTCACAAATTAAACTTAACAGGTCATATATACTGATCTATAACATGACCAGTGTCTGCCCCTCATAATACAGAGAATGCTACTGCACTGGTCAGCACTCACTTTTGATGGCTGACAATTAAAATAATTGCGATTAATCATATTATTTTTGTGTACTTTATCACAGTTAATTGCATATGGGTTATGTGCTAAAACCTGCCCCAAAGAATGATTTTTTTCATCATTTTCATCTCCTATTAATATCTTCTCTACAACAAAAATGTGTCCATTCCTCACCACAGACACTCCTGAAATTCTCATCCAGTCACTTGTCATCTCAAGTCTTGACTACTGCAACTCACTACTGGCTGTCAACTCACTCCCTTCTCTTTTCTGTTTTAAGAAGTTCAGCTCTGGTAGAATCTTGGTTGACTATTAGCTCCTAATTCTAGGAAGTTAAGAAATTATCGGGTTAAACAAAAGGCATCTGGACATGACACTGATCCCAAGAACTTACAGAAGAACAAGTGGTCTATGGACATTGGCATGTATCCTGACATCTACTGTTTACATGCCTTCAGGCTTTGCTTTGTGTATTGTCTCTGCGTTGAAATCAAGTAAAAACAAATGTCAGAAAACCAGATTCCTGACCACGTCAATGTCCATGGACCACTGATTCTTTGAGAAGTTGTAAGGATAACTAACACGTACCACAGTCTTTAATTTAAGCAGATAAATGTTTGTTTTTCTCTGAGTTTTGCATTTTATCCTACCAAAGGGAGAAATGTCGCTTCATGTTTTGCCACTCATTCTGAACTGAGGGGCATATTCCAGTGGGAAAGTGATGTCAGTGCATACCCATTATAATTCAGTAACCTTATTTTAAGATACGTTAACACAGAGTTCACATGAACAGTACATGAAAATCATGTGATTTCCACAGCGTAAACACAATTTCCAGTTTTCACAAATGTCCAGTAAAAGAAACAGTGGCTATCACAATACCATGGTTAGATTTCTTTTTAGAGGGTTTTGTTTCCAGCAAAGACCTTATTTCTAACTAACACGTTAACAGCCCTACATTATACATAAAGCTCTACCTACAGTGCTCATTTTTAGGCCTTGGGTGTTTTCATTTGTCTACAAATCATCTTTGAATGTAGAAAAAGCTGATGTTGCTATTATTAAAACACAAATACCAAAGAATAGAGAACAAACATGCATTAGAAGTGCATTAGAAGAATAAGTAGGATGTAAAACAACTGTGCTAAGGCAGGCCTCTTGTGACCACACAGCCCTGCTTCCTCATAGCGCTCCACCACAGTTCATTTGTAGAGAGAGAATGTCCTCTGTTAATGGTCACTTGCCAAAGGGCCAAATATGTTGTTTCCAACCACACTGACACTTTTGCTGTTCATTTTCTCCCAAGTAAGCCTGTGGTCAGCCTCAGACCTGCCCTGACAAAATCAGAATGCACAGGATATGAGCAAAGCAAAGACTATAGAATTTATATATTTTTTACACTGCTGATGATATGATGAATTTGTTTTATTCTAGTATTTTTGCTTATTTTTGCAATATGGTATGAAAAAAAATGTCATAAATTCCTTACAAACCATGGGATTTAAACACAATTCAGTGAAAATGTAATATATACAATTTAATCATTTTACATAAAATGACTATATTTGTTATATAGTCAAATTTCTGATAAATATAAGGACACATTCACCACAGGGAACAAATGTAAATATGGCATTTTACTGCTAAATTCAGTCCAGAGTTTCTATTTATTTGCTTTGCTTAATTTTTTTCTGCCATAACTATTTGCACCAGCCACATTATGTATATACTGTAGATACACATACACCTATCAGTCACTGCCTAATATTGAGCAGGTCCCTCTCATGCTGTCGAAACAGCTCTGACTATGGTGCACTGTGTGTGCACCATTCTAAAATACCCAACATTAACATTTTGGGCAACAGGAGCTCCTCTTTGGCATTGGAACACACAGGCTAGCCTGGATTCCCCACATGCATAAGTGAGCCTTGGATGCCCATGACCTTGCTGCTGATTTATCAGTTGTTCTCCCTAAGATCACTTTTGTAAGTAAACTACTGCACACCTAGAAAATTCCACAAGGCCATTTTGTAGATGCTCTGACTCAGTTGTCTAGCCAGCACAATAAGGCCCTCGTTAAAGTGGCTCAGATCCTTACACTCACCCATTTTTCTGGCTCCCAGCAAATTAACTACAAGAACTGATTGTTCACTAGCTCCCTGATATATCCCACCCCCCTGGCATGAAAGTCATCTAACCACCAAAATAAGGCTATTGTCTTAGTTGCCCATTATATATATATATGCTTAGAAAATTTAAAATTTAAAAACGTGATGTAATGTGATCAGGGATTCCAAGCTTTTGCATACAACTGTATGTCTATAAAGCACGCTAATGCCACATGGCCTGCAGATTTATGCCAACACGAAATGGCAATGACTTGAACGAAACCAACTGACGGAGAAGATGCCATATTATTTTCAAGAAAGTAGCAGTTTACACTTGGCTTGTAATGTGAGTGTTTTTCATGCGTGTAAACATTCTCTCTCATGTCTCATATATAATACCATTTAATTCTCATAAAGTTTACACTTCACCTGTCCACAAAGAAGACCTCCTGCTAGTAAACATTTTCTTCTCAATCTAAAACAGAGACAAACACATGTCAGACAAACAAACCATGCAATGAAGCCTTTCATACTAGAACAGCGATGCAATTTAAAGCAATACTTTGGCAATATTTTCCAGCTTTTCCCTTAACTCCAGATGTACCATCCAACCATTTGATGTCAGAAGTTGCTTCCAAAGTCTTGCACTGGTGTTACGTGTCTAAAGGTGCTAACAAATAATAGTAGTTCATTTACACTGATTAGCATTATGTAAAATGCCTTCCTAAACCATCACACACTTGCCTGACACTGTATTGAGTTCAGTAATCTCAAATAGACTTGTTAACGTGGTTTCTGACACTGTATGACATACTGTTATCTAAAAACATGGACAAACGTACAGACAAAATTAATATTTTAAGATGGGCTGCTACTTTCGGCAGCGGTGTCCTCTTTTAAAGACAATAGTATGTCATGCAGAGTCAAATTCCACAAGAAAGTCTATTCGTGTTTGCCTACCAACTTGACATGGATTGAGGCAAGTGTGTCATGATTTAGTAAAGATAATTTGTGGGTCAATTATTTTTTGCCAAACTATTCCTTCAAAAAACAACACAATTTTAGTGCAACACATGGATGTTCTTTTCAGTCTTTCAGGAACATTTAATTTTTTTTGTAACTCACGTCGGCGAATCCTGATTGGCCAGAAGATCATGGTGCAGAGACAGAAACCAGCCATAAGAGCCACACCCCCGGTTACCGTTATCATGACAACGTGGTAGAACCACATGCATTCATTGCAGCAAACCAGTGTGCTGTTAACAGAGAATACAAACCCTGAGTGACAGAGGCAGCTCAACGTTATACTCAGCATCAACATACTCTGGACAATGAGCCACACGCACAAACACCACAATCTGCCCACAATGTCTGAGACATCCATAAACACAAAGAAAGTCTCATACTACAACAGCCATTCAATGTTTCTGAAATTAAACAATTATTCCAAGAACGAATTCAGCCTGAATGTCCTTGTCTTTGTCCCTGTCTGTTGCTTTAAGCTTATATTCTACATATTTGCTGACTATGGAGATTGGTCTGAATACACGCATTGTACACTGTTTACCGGCAAGGGTACAGGCCCTGGATCAGCATGACTGCAAGACCATTGGCCACCTTGTCAGTAAAGCTCATAGCTCCATACACAAATGCCCCACTTTGCTGTAGAGACAGGAAGAAAAAACAAAAAGTAATTATTTAGAAATAGCATCAGAAATTCACTGTTGGACTATTTGAGCACATTCTGATTGTTTAGTCACATTTATAATTTTGCTTCTGCCAATGCAGTAAGTAAATGAGAGGGCCATCCTACCCAGCCAGAGAGTAAAGGTAAGAGCTCCTGGCCATAAATGGCTTTGGCATCGACAGGGGTGTCCCAATGATAAGGCCAGTTCTTAGACCACCAGACGTTTTTTAAATCTTCACAGAGATACTTCATATACAAGCAGCTTAAATGAAAATGTTTTTTTTTTAAAGAGCTGGCTCTAAAAAGTTCTCTAGAGAACCAAAAGTGGCATGATCCATCACATTCATTTTTAAGAATGTATGCTTGACTTACACAATTTGCAAATTATGTGAATCACATTTTAGCTCTAAACTCTTTTTTAAAAACATCCTCTTGTATGGCGTTTTTTTGCCACAGACATCCCTCAAGAAGAGGGCTAATTCTATATTAGTGGCTATACTGCATTATCCTATTGTGTTCACATTTGGGGTTTTGTGTACTTGGGTGCATGTTCAAGTGCTTTCAGATAAGTGTTAAAGTATGCCCCATTTCTCAAAAGTACAAAAGCACAGTGTGCAAGATCACATTAAATGCAGCCTTCCAAATAATGCACTGAAGTTATACTAGACTAAGTGAAGGTGAAGTGAAAGTGACATTTTCATTGTGAACACACATCACAGCAAAATTTGACCTCGTGCATTTAACCCTTTCACAGGTGGAGCAGCTGCCAACTATCAACAACATCCAGGGAGCAGTGTAGAAGAACTGTACTTGTACCTTGGCTGGGACTTGAACCTGAAACCCTCTGGTCACATGTGCAAGTCCCTAACCACTAAGCTACCACTCCCCTAATTTGTTTTCTATATATCTTTGTAGTCCCGCTCCTGAGTCCCTGTACACTCCTGTAACTCTTCACTTCTGTAGATAACACTGATAATTAGGCCTGCAACACAAGATATTGAAGTGGTAATGCAGGCCTTTAGTGCTTAACATTGCTTTTTTTTTTTTTATATATAGAAAACTAGGTTTGAAATTAAAAGTTTTAATTTAATCCACATATTTTTACTTGCTGTTAACAAGTGACTAGAATCTTATTATTTTGAACAATATTATGATTAAAAGGCTGCGAAAAATGTCTATAATAAGGCTGATTTACATCTGGCCCAACAAACTCTATCAAGCACTTTGTATCAAATGTGATTCAATATTTCTAAGCCCACAGTTCTCAGCTTGACCTTTCACCAGTCTGCAAATAGTACTTGTACAGGACCAGTAGGTCTAAAACTCTAATTGGCTGAAACATGTCTGAAGCTACTGTATCATAAAACACATAATATATACAAAAATATGACTTCATTTTGCTTACCATGAGAGTCAGATACAGTTAAACATCATGAGCTTGTCATTACATGGTAGCATTTAATGCAGAAACATTCAAATTTGCTTCATAATAAGCCTTTAAGTATTTGGTTTGGTTTTCATCACTCCACTGACGCTGTTTCTCTAATATGTTAGTGCAGTGAGAGATGAACAGTGCCAGCTATACATGGACATCTGGAGCTTGCAACACATATATTTTAAACGTATATAACTTATTCTAACAGACATTTAAATATTAGATATTTCTAACTTTGTGTTGGTATTTTGCATAGCCCTTGAGCAATAATTTGAACTAAATCTTGTCATGTTGAAGATACAAGGGCACACTGAAAAAAATGTGCCTTAAATGACACAGTTTTGTTAGCTTGGTACAGCTATCATCTAATGTTACACATCAGCATCAAACACTTACATGTGACCAGTAGCTTGACAACTAATTTCACGGTGTCAGTGCTGTAGCTGAGAAAGTCAAATGTTATGCTAAAATGTGTGAGCTACTAATATGTTATACTGTTTTTGCCCACCGTTCTATTATTATGACCAGCAGGCACTGAATAAGAGAATTATGAGGACTTATGAGTTAAGATGCTTTAGGCAAGTCCAAACAAAAATCTAAAGCCAGTTTAGACTCTACCGTCTGATCTCCGATGAGATTGGCAGTCATAGACAGTGACATGACCAGAATGATGGCAGAACCAGATCCGAGCAGTACAGCTGCTCCATACACCCGACTGCCCATTTGCGGGTCCAACAACACCCAGACAGCAAAGGTCAGAATGGGTATAAGACCTAGAAAATATGTCATCTGACAACATAGAGAAAGAAAATTTACATTACTGCAATATTCTAAATTCCGTACAGCAGTATGCAGTTTTAAATGCAGATATAGTTACAATAACTATAAGAAAGAATAGAAGATCAGGGTTATACGATAGACACTAAGTCTAGTTAATGGATGTATGCTTACCTGAAACTATTTCTATGATAGATGTAGAATGATGACAATTAGAAGTGTGGGGACTCACAGTGGTGCCGATGCGTTTACTAGCAGGCTTCATGGCCAGCGAAGACACAAAACCACTCACATAGATCACAAGAGGAATAGTGGCAATGTATTTCTGCAGACATAGACCAGCTTCCATTCAGTACAACATATAGAAAGTAATCTTCATTTTTTTGTACTACCCTGAAGGTTCTATAACCTCAAACACAAAGTGTGTCACAAAAATCAAGCATTTCTTGAATGATTGTTTTATTTATTGGTTATGTAAATGTTCCTTACCTTAGGCAGTAATAAAGAATTGATCAGAAACATAGAAATATAGGTCTGAGAGAGGTTGACGATCAGTCGGGTGCACATGTAAAGTACAGCCACCTGCAAAACCAAAACATAACTTCATTTACTTGACAGTAAAATTTGTAATTTAGAAATTTTGCAAAAAAAATGTTTTTTTCCAAATTACCCAACAACCAACTGGGTAACAAGTAAGTGTTCCCAATAAAAATTTAAAAAAACTTATATCATGCTACATGTTTCATATCATGCTACAGATTTAATACAAACTTGTGTTAATCATGACTGGACTAAATGGAAACTTCGCAATTTTTCCAAAATATATGCTTTATAATTTTAAATGTATTTTTCATTTCTAATTCATATCTGCATTTCTAATTCAATCATTAACTATGTCACTCAAAGGGTTTCGATGTGTCAGGCTATTGAAGAGAGACTTATTAAGCTAGACATGTTCACAGTAGTTGTGACATCAACCAGACATTTGAACCATATGCATCTAAAAGCTACTAAGCCAATCACAGCTGACTACGGACCCAAGGCAGGGTACACCCAGGACAGGAGGCCAACCCATCACAGGGCAACACATAGACAGACAATCAACCATACACACTCTAACACATATGAGCAATTTAGAGAATCCAATCAACCTACTGCAAGCCTCTGGACAGTGGGAAGTAACCGGAGCACCCAGAGGAAACCCATGCAAACACAGGGAGAGCTTTCACAGCATGTCATTACACCAAATGGTTTAAAACATGCTGTTTATATTAAAACTGTGTCTACAATGCACCAATTCGCATCCACCCCTGACAAGTGATAACTTTGTTTACATCTCAGTTGTTGAATTATGCAGAATTTTGAGAACACGGCTGGAGTTTTGGACAGCTTCTTTTAGATAGAGAAGATGTCAGAGTCAAACACCTTACCACTCACCCCCAGAGACTCTATCACAAAATATCAGAAAAAAAAAATAAAAATCTAACAGCAAGATTGTTTGATCTCAGCTTCAGAATTTGTCACCTGATAAAAAGAGGGTTCAGTAAACCAGTGTTTCCACTGCAGCAGAGGCCTAGTGCTTGAGCTTAAGTCAGGCAGCAGTGGGTGACGCTCTCCCGTCTCATCTCGGTGCTGAACTCTCTCTTTAGTGCCCACATGGAAGACGACTGAGAAAACAGCACCAATACCTAGCACAATCAGTGCCAAGTCCTGAAAAAAAAGAAATAATTTTATGGCTTTGCCTTTGATTATGAACAGATATTGTATTACATATATTGGCAGTCAAAAAGAAGTGCTCAACTTGTTCACATCAAAAAAACGGATGCTGTTCTAATTTCTCATTTCAAATTTTCATATTATTTTCATCAAAAAACATATATAATAAATTAATAAATAAATGTTCTGATCATTTTTTGTGCCTATATGTGAATAAAAGGAGAAATGTTTCATGCAAACTAATCAAAAACAAAAATCACTGTGCATTTGCTTCCAGACAAGCTTCATAGTGTATATTTTCACTGTCAGAACAAAACTCTCCTTTTTTTCTTTTTTATAAAAACAAATATAAAATGTCAGCAGGCATTTACTTTCTGTAAAAGCCGTACAAAATAACTGCTAATACAAATAAAAAAAAGTGTTGCATTAGTTTACACTGAAAGCGACGAACGGGTTTTTCTTCAACTGTAAAGGTTTTTTTCATGAAAGCGGTATGAAACAGTATACAATGATGATATATTCACCCTCAAAGCTTCTTTTCCAGCACTGTAAGGGCAATGCACAAAAACAAGTCCAAAAATGTGACATGAGACATGTTGTGCCAGGTTTAGATATTGACCATTTTGTTCAATATTCCTCATTTGTTCACTATCCCACGGTCATGTAAGCTATGTTAAAGAGCTCCATTATGACTTTTATTGACAATAAACAAACACATTTCGACACTTTGTTTGATGCTATTTAGAAACACAAAGAAGAAAAATGAATGACTCAAAGGCAAGGGCACAGACCCCCCTACACAGTGCCAAATCCACAGTACAATCAGAGATTGGCAAGGGTTGAAGAAATTCCCACTTGTACCAATCCAAGTAGATTTAGTGGCTCTTAATCCATCCAAATTCTTGATGAGTACTGCCAACAAGGCTAGATAAGCCAGAGAAAACCTAAATGGTTAATGCAAATCACATTAATGCCATGAGGCAACAGGCAAACAGTAAAATCTGTTTTATGTCAGTTTTTTTAAAAAAGGTCTAATTGAAATTAACTTCCACTTCAACATCAATGTCAACATCAAATTAAAACCTTAGTTATTACATCATTTAAAACTGCTTTTTATATTGTCTGCACATTTTCATGATAAATGGACCAATGAAAAAATTACTTCTAAAATCTTGTTACTTTAGCATAAATTCAATTTAAAGGAGTTGTGCTAGTTTGAAAGTTAAAGGTTATATCCTGCATTACACAAGCAGTTGTGCTTAATTTTTAGTTTACTTCAGTGTGTATGAGTGGGTCTAAGCTGTAGGCTGAATTGGTGGATTTATTAAAATGGCTTGGTTTTCGAGACAATATTTTTCAATATTACCACGTATGGTTGAACTATCCTTTTAAGTGCTCTAATGGTCTAGTGATGCCCTTACCCTAAATATAGGGATGTCCACCTGACTCAAGTGGTCAGCTACAGATGGGTCAGCGGCGTGTTGAAAGTGTAACAGCAACCAGGCCACTCCATAGACTGTAATGTTAGCCACCACTGTGAAAGCGTACCTGTAGAAGGAGGAATGTGCATCACTCATTCTAAATGACAAAAATGTCAAAAGAAAAAAAATTGAGAAATACAACATACAGCAAATGTAAAAAGGTTCAACTGTATCCTCTCACACCAGTTTTTTAAGCAAATAATCTTGCTGAATTTGAACTTAGGGACTAAGTGTTACGCAAGGCAATATACAAGTTGTCCAACATTGAGGGCCACTGAGCCAAAGAAGGACTTTGCAACTTGTGCACTTGCATGTAAAACGTGAATCATTCATAGACTCAACAAACACCACCCTAACCCTCATGAGGATTTGGCTCAGCTCCACCTCTGTTTGGGTTTTATTAGCTGTTGTGCCTTTTAATACACAAACATACTGTAACTGTATCTAGTAAGACAAACTAATCTCTGCAGTCGTGTGTAACACGTGGATAGATGCTTAGAACAAGGTGCTGAATCATATTTCCTCATATTCTGACACCAGGTTTTTTATGGTGGTTTCCCCTTTTAACTCATCTACCCAGAACAATATATTCTCTTGTATTTCCTTCTTATTTCAAGCCCCAAGAAGCAGTTTGAGGAAGAAGATCCTGCCTCAACTAGAGTGATCAAAGCATCACATGACTCTAAACAAGCGTTCACAGTCAAACTTCCTTTTATCCTTCATTTTAGCACTGTAACATTGAAGCCAATTACAAATCAGCATAAAAACAAAACTTCCACCAACACCCATTTTCTAGGAGTGAAATGCATTGTGGTGCAATGCTCCGAATGTGGTCAAATTACCGATTATAATAATATTTAAGTATATGCTCATTTTGTGCCAAAAATAAAACTGTTAGGCCATACTGAAATGTACAAATAAAATAATGGAGGAATTGTAGCCCATGCTCTGCATGACAGCTTTTCTAGTCATGTTTGCATATTTAGTGCATTCTTCAAAATCTGTGATTTCATGATACACTGATTTATTTCCTAAAGAATAATAAGAATAATTGAAGTGATTATACCCATACTTTCCACCACACCCCCAAAACAAGCTCGCAAATTACAGTGATTACATTGTCATATTTGGAAAATACCTGTAGGCAGTGAGCTCAACCTTGGCATGTTCACAGGTGACCAGCTCAGGGATGAGTGACAGGTGGGAAATTTGAGTGGCAGCCCACCCGAACTGGAAAACGATGATAAAAGGCATGAAGTAGATAAGTCCCACCCACTGTGGTGTCCCCACACCACAACCCACGCATGGGTTGAAGATAAAGGGGAAAGATATCAGTACGCTGACGGTCCCTGAAAAAGACAGAACACCCAGTTTAGCCTGAAACAGAAAGGCACCTAATGCCCTTGAGGAACCTCATACATTTTATTCTGTTGCAATCTTCCAGTGCAACCAAGGCAAAGCAATGTATGACATACAAGTATTTATCAAATAGACAAGCAAAATTCTGACTTGGTTTCAGAATGGGACTCAAGTGCTGGGGGAGCTAAGGAACACCACTTTCCCTGCCCGGGGCTCGAACCTGGGCAGCCATCAACTGTGAAACCAGATGAGTTAGGAGACCCTGTGCTAATAAAAGGTGGAAAATACATGTCAACAGATACGGGATGGGCCCTACTCTCTCTGCTGAAGCAAGATGTAAACATGGTGCAATGTAGGCTACTATATGCTGCTAGCATAGCTCGCTAGTTGTTAGTAGCAAGCTACCTTGTTGTCTGCAATAAGAAAAGGTTCCTGGGCTTAAGAAAAAAAGGAATGGACCAATATGGCCTGGCCGCCATTTATGCATTTGGCAGCTGCGGTTAACCAGAGTGACTTACAATTGAATCATGCACGCCAATATAGTGTTGGCAGTCTTGCCCAAGGACTCATTGAGGCAGCATGGTGTGACTGTTTTGGGATGAATGGATATGGGAATTCTGAGCCAATATTGTTTTAATGAAGACATCTGCTAATGCTGTTGCTGCAGCATATGTAAATATGTAAATATAAACTCTCAATATATGTAAATATGTAAATATAAACTCTCAAGAGGAGCTATTTTTAATATAGTTTGCTCTATCAACAGCAAGCTTTACTTTGGGGGATGTAACCTAATAACATGGGGCTCATGATCTGCTTGTTAGATTATTTAGACCAATAATAAACAATCAAACACCCATACGACAAGATTTAATTGTATCACAACAAAGGCATCAGCATTGCTATTTCATCTGTGTTAGTCCTATAGCCATCGATTACCTGGCTGAGGTGAAGAACGTTTAATTAAGCAAAAAATATGCACCCATTTGGGTTCACACTGTTATGTAACATTCACCTCTGACCCCAAACCTTATCCACTCTGAATGCTTTCCTTTGGCATACATGTATATCATGGGTGCCCAATCCCACTTTTGGACATCTACCAATACAACAGGCCTGATTATACTAAGCAAGGTATGCCAGGACATCTGAATATTAGAGGTGCATTCAATTAAAAGGGGGAAAGTTTGTATGAGGGTAAAGCACCACATGCAGCATTGAATGATTTATAGCATTCAGTTGGTTATTTGGCCTTACAGAAAGTAAACAGAGTAATTAAGTTCCTCATACATTGATATGCCACAGGGAAGCAGAGACTAAAGAATGTTGCTGTGGTTGTAGGGGCACCTGGTATGGGAATTTTTGCAAAGAGCAAATAATAAATGTAGCTGCCTGTACAATAGCCTTGGGCTTGATCAGATTTCATATATCACAACAGAATATGCCAAACACAACTGAAACACCATATGCAGGCAAATGCTAAGAAAAAAAGAGAAGTGAAACAAAATACAAAGTAGAGAAAGGGGGAAAGTAGCATTTCTGTCTCAGTAGTTTAGCGTCTGTGCTGAACACAAATGTTTCACTGTAGAAAAGAGTTTTCGACTTCAGTCCTGTAGTCCATCATCTGCCCCATATAGTTTCAGTTAGTTTTTTTGCAGTTGTATTTTATACCCAAATAATCCCAGAAAGAGAAAAAGAAGAACAGAATCTAATGAACCTCTTGGATGTACTAAGAAGTTCCACCACAGGTTTATAGGGAACTCTCTACTGTTTATGGACCTGATACTTTGTTAACTTACTGGGTCTGTATGTAACTGCAGTGGCCACACAGTTATCAAGTCCACTCTGGTAGCAGGTAGGCCTGTCATAAATATTACTTAATCACCTTATTACAATTTTTTTCAATTCAATCACACATACTTTAGTTGACCAGTTACTCTTACAGTTCCAGTTATATTTTTCTCATTTATAAGAAACAGAATGTAAATAAGGTGTATTTACACCAAGTGGACTGTAGTTATTGAGACATATCATGGCTCAAAGAAAGTTTTATCTTTCGATATGGTGCTCTAGCATCTTTAGGGGGCAGCAAGTAATGTTTGTTTATTTGAGCTCAACCTGTAGTTGTTTCTTACGCTCTACAAAGCATTAACTGGTTGGAATTAAGGCAATTCATTTTCAGCTACAATTACATTGTCATGACAGGTTTCCTGGCATATGCAACACTTAATTGTGCATCTAGTAGTAAGTGAAAGGGAGTGGATTTGCAGTATAAATAATAATTTAATTAATAATTGTGAGATTATACCAAAAGTCCCGCAGCTATGATTAACTTCTACTGGATAATTTAATACCTGGGAAGAACAAAAACCTTTAAACCAGTGTTATGTATGGGCAAGGCACTATGTTAGAGAGAACTAAACTCTGCAGGAGCGTAGTCAGTGTAAAATGAAGATTAGTGTGACCAAAAGTAATTTTCTAAAACAATGATCTTCTTACACCAAATTTCTCTCACATCTTACTGCTCATAAACATTAACATTGTACACTTTCAGAAGGAATTTCACATAATCCCAATCTCTTCATTGCACTAAGCTTGGTGTTGCTTTTCTAACAGATTAATTATAAGGGGCCTCACTGCAAATAAATAAATAAACAAACAAACAAACAAACAGACAGACCTGAAAATACTGGATTTATTGCCCATTCCCTTAATAAAAGATGAACAGAGTGTTATAAGGAGACACAATATTTCAATATTTCACTAATTCTACAATAATCTAAATTATTGAAATATTTTATTATGCAGTTATCGTTATATATATAACGATATATAATATATATATATATATATAAACGCTCTTTTTAAGCTCAAAGACACCTCACCGATCAGATGCCACGTTTTCCTCTTGCCGTACGACCCGCATCCTCGTGTCCGGTCGGACTCGTAGCCCACCAGTGGTGTGGCGACCCCATCCGCGATCTGTCCGACCAGCAGCAGCAGCCCGGCGCTGGTGTCCCGGAAGCTCAGCACAGAGTGGTAGTAGATCAGCAGGTAGGTGAACCACATGCAGGCGCACAGGTCGTTTAGAAAGTGACCGACCGCATACGTGAGGCGCCTGGGCACAGGCAGCGTGGAGTCCGACATGATAAAGGCAGGAGCGGGAATGACACCGCTGCCTGTTCCTTAACGCTGGTTCAGCCGCTGCTGAAGTTTCAGGGGAAAACCAGTCCACTATTCAGAAACGCGCCTAGCAACGTCAGCAGATGTTTATAGTACCTGGCCAATCAGAGCGAGGGATAACCGCTTGGAGGTGGGGAAAGGGTTTCCCAAGGCAACAGCAGAGAAGATGAATGGGAAAAGTTTGTAGACACGTGCTTATGCTCAAATATTCGTCCCAAATCAAGTAGGGAATGTGTCCCCACTTTGCAGCCTCTCAGCTGAGAAGGATTTTACATTAACCTGGATGTTGGGACATTGCTGAGAGAATCTGATTGCATTCAGCCACAAGAGCATTCCTAAGGTAAAGTACTGGTGGATAACTGATATTAGTTAATTAGTTAATGGGTGACAAAGACCACTTCAACTCATCTCACAGATTCTCACAGTTCCACTACTCCTCAGATGTGTCCAGTACCTCATGTGCGCAGTTAAATGCCTTTGTCAGCAATGGACACCATACTCATCAGAATGAGTGCGTGATTTACACTCATAATGCAACTTGATTGGTTTCTATAGCGAGAGGATAATATTATAATATATGACATATTAGCAAAAGATAATATAATCTGTATAAGGGTTCCTGTTGTCCTGTCTGGCCATGTGCTCTTTGTCTGTGTTTGTTTTGGTTTTTCCCATTTGCTTCCCTGTTCCTTGTTTATGGTTGCCACACCTTGTCTCCGCCCTCGTCACCTGGTTCTCGTTTCCCGTCTCCACCCTTTATCAGGTGTTCCTCGTTTTGTGTCACTATTTAGTCTCTCAGTCTCTTTGCCTAGTGTTTGTCGGTTTTCTGTTGTACTTACCCTGTTGATGGCACCCTGTCCATTTGGTTTGTTATTCATAGTCTTTTCAATAGTAGTATAGTATATATGTAATGTCCTAGTGTTGTGTGTGTTTTGCCTTAGTCCATAGTTTGTGTTTACCTTAAGAATAAACGCTTGTAAAACAGCATTCGCCTGCGCCAATGTTGAATGAGTGTGATCTTCGAGTCCCCATAGAAATATAACCGCTTTGGAAATGTAAACCATTGTCACATAACAGAGTCTGTCACTGCATCCAGAAATGCAACTTGAATTTGTATTATTAGGAAATTATACATCAACGCTATACAGAAATGCCTTTGGGTTCTCTGTCAAGGTTGTCAAAAATAAAAAAAGACTATTCAGATCAGCAAAATCCAGCATCTGCTATGGTATGGGAGTGTATCAGTTCCCATGGCATGCGTGATTTGCATGTTTGTAAAGGTGCCATTGACTCTTAGATGTATGTTAGGATTTTAGAGAGATACGTGATGCCATCAAGACAACGTCTCTTTCCTTATTTCAGCAGGACAATGCCAGGACAATGCTTTACTGGCCTGCTGTTAGTCCAGATCTAGCTACTATTGAAATTGTATTTTACATTAACAAGAGTAGAATCAGATAAAGGAAACAACAAGCTATTGAGTAGTTAAAGTCTTATACAAAGACTTCCAGACAAAAATTCCAGTTGTAAAATTATCACAATTAGTCTCCTCAGTTCCAAAATGGGCAACACTATTGTCCAAATTGGTCATAAATGATGTTTGATTATTCCTTTTAACCCTTTAAATATATATTTTTGTGTATTACAAGAGGAATGGCAGGCAAACTGCAGCTATCAGAGTTTACATACAGTTTTATCTTTGTTCCACAGTTTTGGCGTCTACTGACCAAAATCTGGAGTATTTACAAGCAGGGCCTTTTCCCTCTCTGTGCAGCTGAATTGGGTTGGGCAGTTGTTACCATATGGTTGCAGTTTATTATGGCTTGTTTCAACTCAAAAGTGAAACTCGCACTGTACAACGCATTCCGGCTGGCTGAACCCCTCAGCACATACTGTCACACGGGTATGTTGCTGACTTCTTTCCATTGAAGGCTACTGTTACACCTGTGTAATCTGTAATGTTAAACAAATAACATTCTAAAATATTTTATTCTAATATATAGAATCTAATATAATATTCTATATAACTCCACACAACAATTCAAGGTAGAAGTGACTTTGAAAAAATTACAATTGATATGTCATCATCTTTACACTGTAAACAAAACCTATGTTAACTATTTTAAGTACTGGGCAAACTTGACATGCTTCTAACCAGTACTGACAAGTAATGGTCAAATACATAAACAACCCTGTTTCACAACAGCAGTTTCAGGCTAGTGGCATTCGCCTTGCACTGACTCTTTTTCCCAGTTGTTTTAGGTGGATTTCTAATAAATTAGTAATTTTAGCATTTAAAAAAACTTGCAGAAACGAGTATAACCAAAAAACTAAAAAAGGGTTAAACAGCGCTGTCAATGAAAACTGACTTTTAGAAGTAATGCAAACATTATTTATCTCTAGTATCTAATACCATTTATATGCAGCAATCTGTAGAGTAATTTAACTTACTTCTCAAAGAAGATCCAGGTGTTCTCTTCATGTGCTTCAATGGATTTGTACAGTCAAGAGTTCAAATAATAATATATAGTACATACTATATAATATATAAAACTATATTATAACAATAATATCAACATTTTATAGCGATATAATAATATACAATATGTAGTCTTTCATTTAATACTTTTATTTAAATTTAAATTTAGACAAAAAAGAAATGAACTTTTTACTCTGTTACAATTTAGTCATTCAGCTTAGGTAAGATTTATTTCCTGTTGTCCTAGCACTTATCCTTAGCATTCTGTTTTAGGCTACACTGAAAGGATGGTATTGAAAATTCAGTTTTCTGGCGTTTTTGTCCTACTATTTTTGTATTTCTGTTGTTCATTGTAAATGTACTTTTACTTCTCCCATAGCCAGAGTCAGGGTAGGTTCAAGCTCCGCTAAACATCATCACATGAGCTGCTTGTTTGACACATGAGCACAAAAAGCCCATGTCATCGATTTAACTGATTAGAAACATTTTACGAGTACATGTTCAGCAGTAGAGTGCAAGCATTTTTTATGACTGAAGAGGTCCAGCTTTGACACCTGACAGACTGACAGGACACCTTTTCTCAAGCCACTTTAAATCACAGTTCCCAGATTCCCTGACAATGAATCAAAATGACCTAAGACTTACTAACCTAGGCTAGGGTTACATAGGGAACATAGTTATATCTTTTTAGAAACATCATCAGCCTTAATTTAGTCCCTATAATGACATTATCAGGTGACTGGACACATTAAACATTTGCATGACCAACTACAATGTGTATGACAACTGTATTATTGTGTCCAGTCCAGTTTCACTTCCTCTAAACCAGTGTTTCCTACTTACCCCACCATGTTTTTCCCTGGTCTACATGGAAGAGACTGATTCTATTCATCAGTTAGGTACCTTTCCCTGACAGTGGAATCAGGTGCATCAGAAAGGGAAAAGTACAGATGAATGCAGTGCAGGGGGTTTTCAGAAAAAGGACCAGAAAACACTCTTCTGAACAGAAGTCTTGACTTTGACTTTGACTTGGTCATTGCAAAACATTTTTTTTTCTTCTTTAACCATTCTATGGTGGAATGACTTGGGTGCTTAGGGTCATTGTCTTGCTGCATGAGCCACTTTCTCTAGAGATCACAGATGTCTGGTATAATTCAGAATTCATTGTTCCATCAGTGATAGCAAAAGCACGCTGTTCTGGCCTAGATGCAACAAAACAGGCTCAAACTATGATACTACCACCACTGTGTTTCACAGATGTGATAAGGTTCTTATGCTGGAATATAGTGTTTTCTAATTAAGCCAAAGAATTCCATATTGTTCTCATCTATCCAAAAAACAATTTTTAAATAGCTTCCTGGCTTGTGCTTGTGATCTCCTTGCGACCCTACCATGCACACCATTATAGTTCAGTATTTTTCTGATGGTGGTAACTTGCACATTAACATTAGCCAATGTGGCTTTTAGTTGCTTAGACATTACCCTGGGTTCTTTTGTGACCTTGTGGACTATTAATATGCTATGCTTATGAACTGATTTTTCCCCTTCTTTGGTTATTCTTACTTGTTTGTATCATGTTGCAACTAAACCACAATTTCCAAACACATCTACACAAAGGAGACTGAGCATGAGAAGATCACTGTATGTCAGAATCACATGTCCATGATGGCACTCCCAGAGAAAAATATTGCTTTATGAGATTTTTCAAATCATTGCATCCTGTTTATTTACATTTAACACAGCTACCTGCCTTTTTTGGACCTGGGGTTGTATGTGCAAGAAAACTCTAAAACATCTTGAACCAAGTTAAAAAAATTTGCCAGGGAAGAGTGGTCAAAAAATTCAACTAGCTGATTTAAAGAGACTAGTGGACAATTATGCAAAATAGCTGCAAGAAGTTAAAGGGGGCAATACCAGCTACTGAGGCCAAGTCTGTACTTAAATTCTCTGCAGAAGAATATTATATAACTTGATGTTGGCGAGTGTCGATGTGTCTTTAAGGAGAGGGCAGAATTACACCGTAAAGTAATTTTAAAAGTTTTATTTAACAGAGAGAGAGAGGTGTTTATCTAGAAACAAAGTGTC
>JBBPDA010000019.1:19783192-19805897 GCA_037974385.1 Arnoldichthys spilopterus | reverse complement strand
GAGAAGAGAAGAGAAGAGAAGAGAAGAGAAGAGAAGAGAAGAGAAGAGAAGAGAAGAGAAGAGAAGAGAAGAGAATACGTGAGCAGTGTAATTGCTTCCATTTAAAACTTGACAGTGATCAGAATGATTCAAGTTCTCTTCAGTGAGTGCTCTTCACTTGTGTCTCTGGAGGGCTTTCCTCTTTCTCCGTTTAAAGAAACAGCAGCACCTGAAGCAAAAGCAGAAAGGCAGAACACATTAAAACAATCACTAATCTTCAACATTCATTCAGTTAATGTTTGACAAATAAGTGTAATCCTTTTCAATCAAAAGAAAAACAAAATGAGAAGGTTTAGCTCTCAATACTTGGGCCACAGAGACATCTGCATGGAGCTAGAACCTGGAGAGTACAATCCTGGCCTCATGAGCTGACAAAGCCTCATCAGAAGCAGAACTGAAAATTCAGCTTTAAGCTGCCCTGCTTATTTGGGTGTTCTTACTACAAGTGTGCCCAACTACAACTAGCGGCAAAAAAGTATAATTTCTGCATGATTCCTTCACAGAATTTCCTTCACAATTACTTTTTTTATTGTGGAAAAATAAAAATGTGTCAGCATCTTGATTCTTTGCTTGTTCTACTAACTAATTTTCCAGTGACTGCTTGTTTTGAAAGGCAGCTGTCCATTTCTCCTCTGGCTTCACATGTTTATTGACCATGCAATAGTAGCAAACACAAATTCTCAGTCACTTAAAATTCACCACTCATTTCAACGGCTAAAAAGATGATGCAAAAAGGCCCAGAGGTGATGTCCACCAAGCATAGTTCCAGGGGTACAGGTACCATTGTGAAAATCTCATTGAAACTAAAGGAAGCTAACCGTGCAGACTTTCCGTGAGTCCTACATTACTCCCATGGTGTTCGAGCAAGGAAAATCAATGTTTGCACACATAACTCAATGAGACTGATGACTATCCTGAGAGATCAACTGAATTTCATTTTACTTGGGCTCCTTTTCAGAAATCTACTCCTTAATGAGTAAGATTAAAAGAGTAGCAACCTCAACATTAGCTTCAAAAGACCCACAATGCTGATGCACTCAGTTTCAGGGTTTCTTAATTCTGCTCCTGGGGACAGTCCTGCACAGTTTCATGATCAATTGGGTTGAATCAGGTGTGTTGTGCAGAGGATAACTGAAGCTGGGCAGAGTAATGTACCATGGAGTGGGATTTAAAAAACACCACATACACACATTAATAGCCTTGTCAATTCACATTAATGTAGTCTTCCTTCTCCCTTTAAAACCCAGGCAAGTCCTTAGGTCATACACATCTGATCTACTCATCATTCCACACAATTTTCATGGTATTGGTGAACAAGCCTTCCTTAAATTATCTATGATCTCAAAAGGCCTTTATCCCCAATTAACCACCTTTATTATATTAAAAGCTCATCTCTAAACCCATTTTCTTACGCCTGCCATATTCTCTGGACTTAACATACATTTAGTGTATTTGTGATGTCTTTTCCTACCTCATGTGTCAATGTTTGTTTTATTTTTGTCTCTGTGTGGGTTTTTTTTTTGCGTTTTTTTTTTTTTTACTTTGGGCCATATTTTACACCAGTGGAAATTGCAACACCAACTGTTTATGCTACTTTAATACCAGTGTATTGCTCTTTTTCATGTCATACATGCATGTTTTCTAAATACCAAATGATTGTGTACATTTCCCCACTCATAGGAGTGGTGTTTTTTAGATGAGGCATGGGTGGCCGCACTGTCGGCAGCTTTTGATCAACAAAAACCATGTCTAAAGTCAATGGAATATTAATAAACCATATTTAAGTAGTGCATTTCAGTAACACCCAGGTGCACAACACTTGTTCTCGACACGGGTAGCCACTTAAAATGCCCTAATGGCACTTGAAAGGCTTAAGTGGAACAGTGCTGCTCCCGTAAATGATTTTCACTTTGTACATGTGCAAGTCTTTCTCCTCACTGAATACCAATCCGGCCTGAAGGGTAAACACAACTTTATAATAGCAATCCACCGTGGCTCATGCAGGAGTTAATTCTGATTGGTTTATTGCATGATAAGCCCAATAATTAATGGGCAGAATAATTAAGAGCATTAAGACAACCTTTTTCATGTGTTAGCATGAAGTCGGATTTCTTTCAAAATATCAAAATGGATTTGGACATGACCATAAATGTTAGTTGCGCTTTGTGCTTCATGCCTTGTGTATGATCGTCAAAACAGAGCCCCTCACTGGAATATTTGGATGTAAGCATCACCACGCAGACTGATATGAATGAGCAGCTCTTTCTAGTCCATTCCAGTAGAGGGTGCTGCCTTACTTTGTGTCGTCTGCCACCTCCACCTCAGTGGCAGCTGTGATTGGAGCATTGGAGTGTCCGGCAGTCGGGTCGTCTGTGTTCAGCTCTCCATTGGTCGAGCTCATTACCTGCAGAGGTGCATAAACAGTTATGAAAAAAAAAAAAAAAAAAACAAGTGGGGAAACCCCAGATGCAATTCAGGGAGAACAGAAATCATGAACATTCAAAAATGTCCACATCAGCAATCTCAACTGAGTACCAGTTTCACTCCATGATTTCCTTAATTCCCCATTTTACAGCCCCATGGAATACAATGTAAAACTGAGTAAACCTAGTAAAGTTTTAAACAACATAGAAATAAAATATTACAAGGATTTAAAATTGTGTCAGATCTATCCGAGAACCATCCAGCACGTACATCCTCCAATGCCACAGGAGCAAAACTATACAACAGTACGAGATCTGAGGGGAGAAATGAGGGAAAGAGGCTCTACATAAGCAGGATATATTAAATACTATTCCCGGTTATGTCCAGGACTCACTAAAAACATTTTCCAGATTTTCTATGGCAGCAGCTTAAAAAACACAAGTGTTTTGGTCTGTTTACTGCAAGTTTCTCTGACTGTAGGGAACCCAGTTCTATTAAAGTTGGGTATAACAACCCAAATCTGACTTGAAATATACCAATCAAAAAAATTTGTCATATGATCATGTGCTATGTAACTTTTTTTTTTTTTAAGCGAAGCCTGATGGATAGCAATACCAAAGACTGACACTAGGTGGCAGAAAACTTCACCAAAACACCATATACTTTGTACCTAACACACACACACAGACAGACAGACACAGACAGACAGACACACACAGACAGACACACACAGACAGACACACACAGACAGACAGACAGAGCTTTAATGTAAGGTGTTACTTTCGTTTTTAAGCAAACACTAAATCCTACACTGCGTCCTAACTGAGTGCTTGACACACCCTGCAGAAGATTCTCAAAGCTGAGTCAGTGTGCTGGTAGACTGGAAGCAAAAACCAAGACACACAGGAACACAAACAAATACACTAGGGCTGCACAATATTAGATCATCAATATATGCTCAGATTGTAAAACTTTGTGGGGAAACAAAGTTATTTTTTAAGGGTTAAAATTTCATAGACTCTTACATTCAGCTTAACGTTCCACTGCATTTACATAAACCTCTCGTTTCAAAATGAATGTCCAATAAACAGGGAAGAAAAAAGGTTTTTTGCTAAGTTGTAATTACATTTAAAAAAATAACCATCAAAATAAAACCCTCCCCCCTACTCGGTTTTACTTGTGTGTGGTTTTTTTTTTAAATCTTTTTTGCCTGTGTTATTCTTTTTGTTCAGAATCTTTCAGTTCAATTGTCCCAAACGGCGCTGATGGAAGACTAGATCTAATGGTGCTATGCACAAAACACTAGCTGTGGCTGATGGTTGGTCACCAACACCTGGTGCCTAATGGCAGCCAACAGTTGGCTTAGTGTGTCCCAGATCTAATCTTAGGAGATTCCATGACAGCACAACTGGTTTGCGTTGGTGGAGAAACCAAAAAATAAGAAGAAATAATAAGAAAACACTTCTCTCATGGCTTCTGACAGCATTTTGGAAGTATGGCAGTACTGATTTCAGTTCATCAAACCTCAGAAAAACAAAATATGATGCATATCACACTTTGTGAAGTAGTGCAAGTATAATTTTGCTAAATCTCTCTCCCCAACCTACAGATATTCACCTGGACTATGTAAGGTCCACCAGGTGCAGAATTAATAGAATTTTTTTTTATATTTGCACATGCTATTGCCATTATCAGTACATCACAGTCAATATATTGTGCAGCCCCACACACAATGCATTGCCATGCTCAAGCAGTACCTGTACAGAGCCACCCAGCCTATCAGCTGTGAGGTGCGACCCCAGTGTATCCTTATTGGTCATGGGTGTGGGCTGGGACTCGCTCCGTTTGGGCTCTGGCGACTGAGCGACCGAACCAGCCACAAGCACAGTGGAGGGGTGTTAAAGTAGCAGGGTGGGGGTGGAGCAAGGCAGTAGTGAGGTATGAGTGAGTATGTAAACAAACAAATAAAAACAAACAAGAAAAACAAGACACATGAGGAGACATTTCACATGCAGAACCAAGACATAATGTGAAGCAAGTTACGAGAAAAAAATAAACTGAACATTTGGAAAGGAAAATCAACACACACACCACCACCAAACATGCAAAAATGTGCAAAAGCTCTGAGACAAGACTTGGCCAGTGATGGCGTTAAGTGTTTCTAGGTGCGGTTTTAAGAACCTAGGTTAAAATCTATTTTGGCAACAAGCACATAGAGTCTTTATTCCTTGTTGCATGTACCACGAAAAATGTACAGCGAAAGCTGAATGAAAGGTTTTAATGTGGTCAAATATAAAAGGTGACCGCAAAAGAAGGTGTACACACAGTCAAATACACACAACTGATCCTTACCACTGTATGCATATAAAATATCCTCTTCAGATTATATGCTGCTCACTTGACCAAGTTAAAGGGCTGCTCACCTGGGCTTTGGTCTGCTGCTGTGCTTTGTCCCGGTTGCTTGGCTGGGGGGTATCACTGGGGATGGGGCCAATGGGTGTGGGCTAAAAGACAGATAAACACATCACCCACAAATCCATACAACAGATTTTTTTTATACACTCACGCACGCGCACACAAGCCATAAGAAACCACCGACAGGTGAACTGAAAAACATATATATTTTTTTCAATTATCTCGTCACAGTGGTACCTGTCAGGAGGATGGGATATATTAGGCAACAAGTGAGCAGTCAGTTCTTGAAGTTGATGTTTTGGAAGCAGCAAAGAAAAGACCAAGCAAAAGCCACTGAGCCACTTTGACAAGGGCCATATTGTGATGGCTACAGATTAGAGAGAATATACAGATTATCTGCACGGTGTATTAAATATGTTATAAATAAGAGTGAAGTGGGCAGAGTTTGAGGATTATATGTACAGTATCCGTCTTTACAAGGATGAGATGTGCAAATATAAGAAGCGCAGAATGAGTACAATATGCTTATTCCTGAGAGTTCAGCAGGGTCATAGCCACAAGCAAGAAGCTTTTCCTGAGCTTTCCGGTAGAAGAGCGGAGGCTCCTGCAATGCCTGCCGGATGAAAGCGGAGTAAAAAGTCTGTGGTTTGGGTGGGATGCATCCATGACGATGCTTTCCACCCTGCTCAAGCAACTCTTTGTGTGAATGGTGAGCAGCTGGGTACCGGTGATCATCTGAGCAGTTTGCAGAGATGCAGTAGGCGAGCATGCTCTCAGTGGTACAGTGGGAAAAGTCCACCAGTATCCTGGGACATAGATGAACTTACGTATTGCACCGCAGGAAGTAAAGGCGCTATGCACCTTTTTGATCAGGATGGAGGACTTAAGGAACCAGGTGAGATCATTAGCTCCAGTGATGTAGAAAGGAGCATGCAAATTGCTCTTAGCTCACCTGAAGTCCACAAAAACAAAGGTGGACTAAGCTTGGCCCCTCAGTTTTGAATGCTGAACTGAAGTCAATGGACAGCATTCCGACATAGGAGTTGGGAGTGTCCAGGAGTGCTGTGAAGATCCTCAGTTGACCTTTTTTTGCAGTAGACAACCTAATGGGGGTCCAGGTGTTACAGGACAAGTTTTTCAAACCATTTTGCAGTGGGCGAACATCATTCAAGTCTATAGGTGCTCGGTGTTTTGCCACTGGCATAATGGTGGTGGTCTTGAAGTTTGTAGGGACACCGGCTTGAGCCAGTGACGGATCAAAAATATCGGAAGACCCCAGCCAGCTGCCCTGAACAGACTTGAAGCACATGAACAGTTATTCCATCTGGACCAGCTTCCTTAGGTACACTCACCCTGCTTAAGGTGGCATAAATCACCAGAAAGACCCATTTTGAATGTGACCTCCTTGTTGCCTTGATCAAAGCATGCAAAGAAGTTAATCAGGTTGGCAGATTTCAGTGGGCACACTACTGGGTGGCTTGTGATTGTCTAAATGCCATGCCACATGCGACGGGGGTCACAGGGGTTAAAGGGGTCTTCAATCCTCCAGTTGTATGCCTGTTTGGCCTGCAAGATTCCCCTCCTCAGGTTGGGCCTAGCTGAGCTGTAAGCCTCCTAGTCCGAGCAGGAGGTGAAGCTCTCTATTCATCAAGGGTTTCTGATTGAGGGCTGCTTTAATCTGGTTTTGCACGGTCACTCTGTCCACTTATTAATGTAATCCAGGACAGAGTTTGTATAGGAGCCAATGTTAATCTGGTTTTCTCTGTTTTCTCTGGTGCTGAAGAGCAAAGTCAGCACCTTGCAATCAGATCTTGATGGTCTTTGTTGTGGGTTTCACACGCTTGATGACTGGGCTGTACTTGGGAAGTTAAAGGTAATCAGACTGACACAGGTGGGGGAAGTAGGTGGCATTGTAGGCATCAGCCATGTTTGTGTACATGTGATACAAGGTTTTAATTCCCTATGTGGTGCATAAGACATTTTGGTAAAATCTTGAACACATGCAGGTTGCAGTGATTAAAGTCCCCAGCAACAATAAAAGCTCTACCTGGATGCAGTGTCTGCATTTTGCTAATAACAACATACAGGTCTTTCATAGCTTCTTTAGCAGCTGCATCCCATGGAACATAAACAATAGCATCGATGATTCAAAAGAACTGGCGTGGTAAATAAAAGGGTCTGCACTTGATAATCAGGTATTCCAGGTCAGCAGAGCAACAAATGTTAGCAATGGTAGAGTTGGTGCACCATGATTTATTCACATAGATGCACAAACCACCAGTCCTGCTTTTATCTGTTGCTGCTGCTCTGTCAGTCCTGAAGACCTTGAGTCCCTCAGTTCCACCACATTCCAGCATCATTGTTTAACCATGCTTCGAGAAAAACATGAGGCAGCCGTCCATGAGCCTTTTCTGTCTGAGGGTAACAGTCCTTAGTTCATCCAGCTCATTCGGCAGAGACCGTACATTAGTAAGGGACATGCTAGGTAGCACTAGCCAATGGGGATTTAGCTTTAGCTTAGCAGGTAGACCTCCATGCTGCCTTTCTTGATACTGGCGTTGAAGTGGAATGGATAGTCTGAAACTATGTTGGTGCATGTTTGGTGAATGTCTGCTGTACAAGTAGGTTGCATGACTGAATTAAGTGAACACGCAGGAAAAACAGATAGATCAACACGATTTTGCGAGAGAGAGAGAGCTAGAGAGAGAGCTAGAGAGAGAGCTAGAGAGAGAAAAAGACTTACAAGAGGCTTGCCGACCCAGTCATACTCGTAATCAAAGACATAGCCATTTCTGTCGAAGAGGTCAGTGAAGAGCTTTCTCAAGTAGTCATAATCGGGCTTCTCAAAGAAGTCCAGTCTCCGGACGTAGCGCAAGTATGTCGCTAGCTCTTCTGTGTGATAGAAGGACAAGGCATTTAGATTATTCATAGATATTAAAATAGGAAGTTAAGTAGAAATACAGATAGACATGTACACAGGTATTAAATCATGGACAAGCAGCAGCAACAGAAGAACAAATCACATGCATATAAGGAAGACTGATACATATTTGTAATTTACCGGATCCTGATAAGAGGCTTGAACATTAATAAAAGTTGCAAACTTGTCCTTATATGCTATTTGCAACTCAGGGTAGTTGTAAGAGTCATCTTCTTTTGTGAAGTGCAAGCATGCTGAAAAAAAAAAAAAAAAAAAAAAAAAAAAAGAGAGGATGCTACTCTACTCAGATAAGCCATTGGTAAAGAAGGTCTGAATCAAACCTGGGAAGCTTTCGCAGAGCACTTCGATCGGTGTCGCCCGTTTGGTGTCTCCAATCTTCTGATAGCGCTCCTTCAGTGTGTCCGCCTGGAGGAGAAAGAAAAAAATTTGCAAACAAGTCATTTCCTTCCAACACAGAAAGAAATGAATCCACACAACACACAAACACCTGTCGTAAATCCCACAGGCTTCCCAGATCAGGGAACACACCAAATCCAGGCCCAAGATTCACTTATTCACTCCTATATGACAATTTTTTTCAGACCAAACCAAGGACCTTGGCTTCCTCTGTGGTTTCATTCTTGGTGAATTGAGATCCGGTTTGAAAAGAATTTGATGTGGCTGATGCATGGAACCGGAAACATTTACCTGTTGTGGCAAAACATGTACCCTAGGGCAATCGAAAACAACATGGGAAAGTGTATGTAGAATAGCCATATTTACTTCAGAGGCAACAAATGCACTTATTACTGGATACTGTATTCAAAATCACAGTATTTCGAAAGTGAATTATTTGTCATTGTGAGCACTCTCAAGAACGACACAACGTAATGTGACCTCTGCATTTAACCATCACGCGTGGACACATGGCGCAGTCATCAAGAGCGCCCGGGGAGCAGTGTAGTGGGATGGTACCTTACTCAAGGGTACCTTAGTGGCGCCTGGTCAGAACTTAACCCTGCGACCTTCTATTCACAAGGGCAAGGTCCTAACCACTAGTCCACCACTGCCCATATTTTCTACCTATATTATGAGGTCAGGCACTAGATGAGATTAAATGCGGACAGTACGGAGGTCTGCTGCTCTGTGTGAAAAGAAGAAGGTCTTACAAGCCTGACTTATTTTGTGCCTACTGTGTGTTTTCTTTTGTCGACTCAGCATTATGCATGGTTGAAAAACAGGGCCTGCGTGTCTATACAGGTGAACATGATTACAGGATGGGATACTGGTGAATCTGGTATACCATTTAAAAATCCACCCATAGGTACAAGTTTCATAACTGCGGCCACACTGGCAGGCCACAACTAAGAGAAGTAACTGCTAAATGTACCGCAAACAGCACAAACGCTTTGCACTCGTGTGTTTCTAGCAATAGCAAACTAGCGCATACGCACCCACATGGGCAAAGCCACTGGAGTTGCACTGCAGTAATGAGGTGGTCAACCAGTGGGTTCCGTGAAACACACAAGGGTAAGGAGACACGTCCTCACTAGAATGTGCATTTTCACAAGGCTGACTATGAATGTAAACGCGAATGCTAAAGTGAAATAAACACAATAACAGTTCATTTACATGAGGATCTGTCCTCTTAACAATGAGGCAGCTCATACTCAGCCTAGGAGGAGTTAGACATACTTTGGTTTTGCAGCTTCATCCTCAAGTTGAATTTATGAATAGCTGTTGAAAAATCTGCAATAAAACTGCAATTTAATTTTTTTTTTTATTCTTTCTAGTTCAGTGTTTGTAGACAATTTGCTAAAGATGTGTTCTGAAAAGAAAGGAGCAATAATAAATATATGTTTACCGGTTTGTTTTTCAGGGTTTTTCCCTTCTTATTTTGCACAATTAAATATTATCACCTCAGGCCATTGACTTTTCATGTAATTCCATGGCTCATAAATGTTTTTGTAAATTTCCTTAAATGCTTTTGAATTTGAATTATGTTTACTGGACATCCAGAAAGCAAGATTTTAAAAGACATGTTTAGTAACAATTGCAAGTGGCAAATGTCTTAGAGTTTTCCAGAGATCCCCCCCCAAAATGTTGCTGCTGAGCCTTTCACATGGTCCCCTATTTTGGACCATATGTATCACACAAAAGCAAAGGGTCATGCTTACAGCCAGGCCACTACCATAAAAACATGAGGAAAAAGTCAAACCTTTATAATGACGCTAATTTCTGCCTGCACCTGGTGTCAAATGGTATGTTAGTGCTAAGCTGATGCTGGTGCGCATTAAGATTTTCTGGCTGTTCTGCATTACAGCATTGTAAAAGTCATTTAAGTTTGTCATAGACTTCAGCAAATTTTACCTTTAAGTTGTAAAAAAGGTAGTAACTATGTGAAGAGCTCAGATAGAGCTGCCAGTCTTTTCCATTTCTAACAACTGGCCCAAATCTGGTTGTTCTACAACCAGGCAGTTACTGATCTATCCATTTTTTTTCTGGTTGACATGTTATGGCGCAATACATACACAAATTATTAAAAAAAGGAACTTATTGCTGTAATTAACTTAATCAAAATCCCATGAATTAAACAGTGTAATGCTAGCGAGAAAAATACCAAATGTAAAGGATTACTGCGTTATGCCCAAAGAGCATAGTCAAGGGCTAGAGCACACAGTTCCATCAGCTGAGTCAGGAGATAAGCACTGTTTAGCATATCAAGGGCACAGACAGTACTGTATGCATATGTGTGTGTCCTCATGTGCATGTAAGCCTAAGGTCATTCAGATAAGAGCATGAGAAGTGTGTGTTTACCTTTAGGCCCTGCCAGGGCAGACTGCCTCGCAGAAAGTACATGAACATGTGTCCGAGCGCTTCTAGGTCATCTCTCCTGCTTTGCTCTGTGGGGTTAAAACACACATCGTCGTTCAGATGAACATAAACACGATGTGTAAACACGGTATTATTTGCACTAAAACGGTGTCCCAGCTTCCTCTTGGACAGCTATTGCCAAAGTATAGTCACAGCCCACATCTTACACAGCAAGCCCCTCCTCTAAACAAACAACCAAAAGCGTTAAGGAGGTAGAAATCTACATTTTTCTACATCTTTCTTCCTAATGTTTACTAAGAAATTTGTCATTGTTTTACATATAATAATTATACAAGACGAAATGATTAATCTTTAACTCTCTAGCCAGCTTGCTTTTGTTACTGGTCCTCCGAAACTGACCTCCGATTTGATTCGCTGACCTGCATCCTCCCACAAAAGCAGTCCAAGCTGAAACAGGCTGAACTGTAAGCCGAGCAGGCAGATACATGCACATATGCACGTTTTTGCGATCTCAGAAAAAAATGTCACAAAAATTGGGCTACATTTGCCGAAAACAACATGGGATGTGAAACGTGGTTCACAGTGCATTCAACGTCTAGGGGGAAAAAAGTGAAGTGTTTTCCATGATATGAGCCCTCTGCTTATACAATCTGCCTAATACGGTACTTCTCTAACTTCACTGTAGTGCTAAAGCTCTAGAATACGCTGCTCTGGTCAGCAGAAAAAGAGAACACCACATTACATGCACATATTACATAAACATTACATGCATTGTTCCTTTTCACAGCATATTGTAGGTTATGTTTTTTTGCTGATCAATATCGAATTTAATCTTCCTGCTGTTCAGACTTAATGTGCAGGAATATTTGCAAAAATAACCCAGTGGAACAGGCTGCACAACACAGTATGGAGATGCCCTGACCTTTGCCCAGGTGTGTGTTGATGCTCATGTAGCGGGCTGTGCCAGTCAGGCTTTTGTGTTCTCGGTACGGGATGTGTTTTTTGGTCTCTGGGTCGATGTATTCTTTGGCAAGCCCGAAATCAATAATGTGGATGGTGTGCTGCCTCTTGCTTCCAGGCCGGCCCACCAGGAAGTTTTCTGGCTTGACGTCTCGATATATCAAGCTCCTGGTGTGAACATACTCCATCCGTGTTATCTGAGCGGCAGGAAAAACAAGAATATGACCCTTAGAACATTCCAGAAAACTTGCAATCGAACTGTTTCAGTCTTTTACTCTCGCAGTTCTAGTGGATCTCGGTTCGGTTTCAGAATTCCGTGCTCCGTCAGATCGGATTTCACTCAGAAACGACTTGATGATAAAAGAGTTGAACCTTTCAAAAGCCCTCCTGTGACTGAACCGTTCATAAAATTCTTATAAAAATGCAAGGCTGGGGCAGTCTGGGACTGTGCAGAGATCTGAATCACGTCTTTGAACGTTTATCACAGCCTTGGTAAGCCGCAACATTTGTGTGTGCACGAGGACTGGGGGAACACCGAAAGTCCTTTCGTCCAACGTCTAAATCTGCTGAGTGAACCGCCAGTTTGATTTCTGGGGACAAACAATAAAAACCAAACCAACTACGCCCGAACTGATTTACTGCAAACAATAAAATACTGTACATTTTTGCCGGTTTA
The DNA here is from genome assembly GCA_037974385.1 of Arnoldichthys spilopterus. Classification (NCBI taxonomy): domain Eukaryota; kingdom Metazoa; phylum Chordata; class Actinopteri; order Characiformes; family Lepidarchidae; genus Arnoldichthys; species Arnoldichthys spilopterus. Next base: position 19,793,628 of record JBBPDA010000019.1, on the reverse strand, counting down.
AATTATGGAAGTTGTTCAAATAGAGAAAACTGTAGGTAGTCCACCATATGCATTACTCTAAACTTTGTATAGGACCCACCTCTCTGCTTGGCCACTGTGCAATAGATGCCAGAGAGCAGAGGGTACACGGTGCTTCATTGACTAGACTTTCGACTAAAATATTCGTTATTTCAAAGCCTATTTTAGGTCCTTTCCTATAGAAGTTGACCTCACCATTTTTGGCTGCTCCCAATCCACCTCATCCTTCCCCACGGTCATAAAAAAAAATCTTGAACTAAAAAAATAAAAAACAAAAACAAAAGAAGCCTAGTTTTCTTTGCTAACCTTCTACGTTTAAGTTTGACAACAAGCAATATGCCCTTCAATCACACAAGTGCTACTCTGATTCAACCATTCACGAGTTAAGACTCTCATGATTCAGTTTCCTTATAGTTTCAGTCAGTTACAACACAACCCAGCTCGGCAGCGCACTGGCAACTCAAAGTTACGTACTGTTTCTGATTTCATGTCATGTAAATAATGTCCAACCTGGCAGGAGCTGCTATAAACGAAAGAATCTTCTAAAGAAGTCAACTGTAGGCCACGGTAGACTTACCAGCTGTATGGCTATCATTAGGACGGTCTTGAGGGAGAAGGAGCGATCGCAGAGGTCAAACAGATCTTCCAGACTGGGGCCCAGCAGCTCCAAAACCATTGCATTGTACTTCCCACAAGGCCCGAAGTAAAAGACCTGAGGAATGCCCTCTGTAAATAACAAAAACAGGACAACAGTACGTTATGTTCCATCTTCATACTACCACACTTTACGTAACTCTCGAGCGAACACGAGCAAACATATACTTATATATTATACTTATTGTACTATTTTACTAACCAAGTCATTACACAGATGTTTGAGTGTTCATGGATACATTTCACGATACACATTATTCACTACACTACATATATATATATATATTCTTTGATGAATGTGTGTATATATTTTTTCTTATATAATATTTGGTGTGTGTGTTTATATATTTGTGTGTGTGTGTGTGTGTATATATTCTTTATTATTTTATTTTCCTTGGTGTGTATGTATGTGTGTATGTATGTATTTTATTTTATATTTGGTGTGTGTGTGTGTATGCTCTTTGATGAATGTGTATATAGATTTCTTTCCTTCTTATATGTTCTTTAACACACACACCTTATGTTTTTAGAACATTTTTAACTCCTCTCAACCTTCAACCGGCACAGCTCTCCATCACCAGATGAACGGTTTCTCATATCATTCCTGATCCCTAATGCCAAAGCCAGGGCATGTGTGTGTGTGTGTGTGTGTGTGTGTGTGTGTGTGTGTGTGTGTGTGTGTGTGTGTGTGTGTGTGCGCGTGCGCAAACGGCAGTCACACACACACTCCTGCACACAGCCAAGCACAGTGGGGATTATGAAAGGATTTACCTGATCAGACCCGCGTCATTCCCATGGGGAGGACGTGCATGCACGCATACACACACACGTGCGTGCACCTGCACTTTAACCAGCCACATTTGCTCAGAAACAATGACAACCTATGTACTAACGACAACAGCAAGCAGGAAACTGACTCATCAAAACATTAAGTTGAGTCTGCGCACAAGACACACTCGGTTAACAGCAGGAAGAAAACAACACCGCTATGCTCAGCCAGCCTGGCACTTCCTCTTAATACAAAGCATCGATGCTGTTTAAAATGTAGTTCTGGGCAATATATCACCTATACCAGCAAACCAGCACTACTGATAAAACACTGAGGTTTGCTTTCAGCACTACTGATAAAAACCTGCAGCACCTCATTTACGGATACTCCAGATTTAGATTAGTTTTGAATGGACTTAAATTTGACAGACGGACAGACAGACAGGTTTTTGTTTCTTGGTAATTTGGTCCTTTCTGCTGAATGGTTCCAGTTCTGTTTCCTTTAGAGTAATTGTGAACTGAACTGATTCGGTTTTCAGTACCAGTACTCCGTATCATTAATGCCAATAATACTAAGTTCAAATGATCTAACAGTGATCTATACATATGGGGATGACAAGTGATTAGCATTTCTTGATACCGATGATATGATCATCAATTCTGCTGATCGCTCCATTTCTTTATCGACTCAGCTACTGATTCCTGGTCTGCTTTCTGTGAGACCAACACAGATTTTCAGCATTAACGCAATTCTTTTTATTTCTCTCTGAGTCTGAACACAATGAAGAGCTTCTGGCACAGAACAGAGGAACATGCTCTTTTCTTGAACCCTTCAGGGCGTAGCATCACACAGGTGTGCCACTGGCCACTGTCCCCTGAACCGTACCTTCACAGCGGTACGATCTGGAATGTCAACACCAAACATGTTCTATGTCTTGAGGCAACAACAGAAGTACATGGCTGTTCAATACTAGAGCCAGCTTTTAAAATTTCACCGTTTTACATCTGAAAGCTGATCAATGGATAAATCACACAGAACACAGCAGAGACGGCCAACGCACTGCAGTTTACTCCAGAAAAAATAAATGCACACTTGCTGTTTGTCATTGAATGAAGTAAAACATTCGATTTGAGAAACTACTGCGCATAACTGACGTGCGAGTCAAATCAATAAACAAGCCACTTCCACAACAGAAGCCTACAGTGCTCAGCTGTTATTTTAGGTGGATTTTTGATCAATTTTTCATACCCAAAAAAAAGGCTGGTATAATAAACACTTGATATTTTACAGGTAAGAGTAAATGGTCACTGTCGAATTGAAGCTTTGACCAAAATAAAAATAAAAATCTGTGTGTTTTCTCAGTTTTGTTTTACTGTGAGCAGTGTTTTGTACTGAGAAGTATAATTTGTTGCATATTGTTGTATAATTTGTTTGAATGTGTGAACTGATGGAAATGTAGCAGACGTGTCATATTGACTTTTCTGAAACGATAGATTTGGGAAGCGACAGACATGCAGACGAATTCTAGAACATTAGTGTGCAACACTGGAGTTTGAGCAAAAGTCATGCAGCAACGAGTTTAACTGTTAAAAACACTCCTCCATTAAAGGATACAACAAGCACGGACCCTTTTGCAAAACAGAGCTTTTCATTTTTATTCATTTCCATAATCTAGGTTTATTGTGTGCTCATATTAAATTATTAAAATGGTTAAACCAAAAAAAATAAATAAATACTGGTAACTTTAAAAAAGAAAGGTAAATTTAACGGTAGCTCCACATTTCCTCATTACTGCATGATTTGCTGAACCAGTTTTGTTGGGCTGGGTTCAGATCGGTTTACTTTAAATCTTAATCTTTGAATCTTATATGAAAAGAATGAATCGTTCCTAAACGCCACATCACTGCTGGCGTTAGTTTTCAGCTGCTAAATGAACTTGAAATGTCTTGAATGAACAATTACTGCTTAACTGACGAAGTGTTTAGGGTTTAGAATGTGTTCTGTGTTAAGAAAAACTGTCCATTCATTTTGTAAAGGGTGGAGTGTAGGTTTTGCAAGTGAATTGTGTTTTAAGCTGACTGATGAGCTTTAGCGTTTTGTGTAGAATGGTGTTACCATATTGCTGTTGCAAATTTTCAGCAGTGCAAGAGCAGAGTGGCGTCATGACACTTGCAACAGTGAGAAAAACATGAGGCATCGACAAGAGGAATCAATAAGGAGTCATATGATTCTGCTGGATCAAACAATTTGCTAATGGTTCTCAAACAGAAGTGGTATTTGATTCAGATTCCTCGTGATCTCATGATAGATTTGAAATCTATTGATATGATGAATTTTATCAGTGATGCCCAATGCTGCAACTTCCTGCCCAAGTCCTCTGACAGATTTCAGCATAAAAGGTCACAATTTATATAGTAGTTATGTAAATCTGGTCATTTTTGGAGAAAAAGCACCAACCAACCAACAACCAACCAACATGCTGTTCTTCAGTGACATCAACTTAAAACAGAAATATATATGAAGAAGTGGCATACGTTTGTGGCCACTCCAGGTATAGAAAACACTTGTTTGCTAATGGGATTTATCGGATTCAAATTTTTTTTATTTATTTATTTATTTTTACACACACTATATATATATATATAAAAAAAACATAAAACGTGTAATTGCATTACTAGTTTAAGAAAAGACTTTAAGGACCGTAATCAAAACACCAAAAGATTTACCACCCTGGCAAGAGCCCAATCCAAACCAGGTCTGTGAATTAAACATTCAGGCCCCTGCATTTGCTAACCAGCACGGCATGGAAAGGAGGCAGGAGGCTGAAAGATGATCGCTGCGGCCAGGCACACAGCCCTGAGTGATTCAGGAGATAAAGAAAACGATTGAGGGTCAGGTTGACCGCCCTCCGCAAAGCCACATGAAACATTTGAACAAGCTGCAGTGAATTTTCTTGATTGTGATGAGACCTCATAACTTTGCAAATGTCAGGGATTGAGAAAGCAGCCCACTAAAAATCTGCCACCCACCTAAGACAGAGATGCTTTTCACATACTGCCATTTCCAACCAGCATTCCCACCCCCGGACACACAAACACTAACACACACAGCTAAACATTTAATCAAAGTTAAACATCTTAAACGTATACTCTTTCTACTGTACTGCAGAGCTGACGGCCATGGAGAGAATAAAGCCTTGTTCAGCACACTGAAAGAAAGGACTCGTGCTTTAAATAATTGACATTGGGGCATAAAAACTGTATGACTCTTCAAAGAGCACAAGATAGCAGGGATCTTAAAAAGACACTGCAGTCAGGGAGAGATTACAAAAGCACACTAACTGCATTGGAATGAATGGTCATGTGACTTGCATGTCAAGTTTAGAAGCTGAAAAGTAAAAGTAAACTAGAAGTAAAAGCAGCCAGAGCTGTTATGTGGTTTCGTTGACTTTTTCTGATCTCAGTGTCTTAACGTTAAACTGGGATTATTTTACAACTCAAAACTGTAAAGTAAATGTGTGATTTACACATGCACAGTGCTAACTGTTGGGTGCTTTGCTTATATAACATGCTAAACTTAAGAAGCAAGTATTAGATAAAAATTTCTTGATTTATTGACATCTGGTTTCCATGCGATTTGGTGCTCAAGGTGTCAGGGTTGGTTGATTGGGGACATTTTCTGAATCTGCACTGCTTAGTGTCCTAGAAGCACCTTGGGTTGTGTTCTTCCTGTTGGATCAGCGTCGGCAAGAAGAGAATTAATGCTCTCTGTAGATTAGCCCAGCTCGAGCTGCTCATTAAAGAGAGCAGAGTTGGGTTGGTGCCAAATCCACAATCCCCCCCACCCCCACAGCCAGCCACCTCCATGGCCCTCACCTCTAACCACAGTCGAAGACAGAGGCCTGAAGTTCATGCTGCATTGACATGACAGTAGAGCCATTTCCGTGGGCTTCCCATTTAGATCTATGGTGAAAGGTGGCACACATGAGCACAACGAGAGTTTCTTAACCTCATGGAAATATAAAGTGGATTTACCAGGCAGGAGGACGATCAAGACTGTGGAAATGTCATATATCCACAATTTTTGGAATCATAAGTTTAATCAAGATTCCATCCTTCATCGATTACTTTAGCCAACAAACTGATCGTTTTCAATACTTACATTTTCCTTAATTTACAGCGACAAAAATCGGTTAAAATCAGAGAGAAGTCAGTGGGACCATATATAGTAGTATGAGATGCATTTAAATAGGAAGGTTGACATTAAAAAAAAGTGTTTGGTTTGTACTAATCTGCATTTCATTCAAGTCACCAAAATAATCACCAAATAATCTGGCTTGGGGCCTTTTTGACCAAGCAACAAGTCTAAAGCTCCAATCTTATGCTCCCTAAGCACTCTATAGCACAGCTGGCTAAAACGAGTGGTCAGCTGGAATCAAAGGTGAATGGAAAAAGTACAAACAACTCTGAGAAACACATGAAGTGAAGCAAAAGCAATTATTTGTCATTGTGAACACACTCAAGCACCACAACGAAATGTGACAAATGCATTTAATCCATCACACCTGCACACGTGGGGCAGTGGGCAGCTATCAACAGCACCCGGGGAGCAGTGTAGTGGGACGGTACCTTGCTCAAGGGAACCTCAGTAGTACCTGGGCCGGGACTTGAACCTCAGATCCCAAAAGCAGCATCCTAACCACTATGCCACTTCCCACACATTCATCAGGCTCATAATAAAAGATTTTCTCTACAGAACTATTGTGGTTAAAAGAATTCAAAGTAACAGCATTATCACTATATAGAGGCATACATGTGCCAGTGACCACATCCCAACTATAGCTCCACCCCCGTGTGTGTGCACTTGGGTATGTTAAACAAAATTCAATTGAAGTAAAAATTAAAAACTAAAGTTAAGAGATTCAAGCTTTTTTGATTTGTACTGCTTTACATTCGACACTCGGTCCATAAGTCCGAGAGTGTGATACATACAAAGACAAAACACAGCCATTCTGTTTCTCCCACAGGACTATATAACAAATCATGTCCTTCTGCACAACTGTCAGGCACATGACACACATCAATGCAACACTAGCAAACAAGCCAGACTAATCAACATTTCAGCTGTTTTAGAAGAATAGAACAAATAAAATATAACTCTTATGGTTAGTTAGATGCTGTGTTTCTGCTGACAGGGATAACTGCTTAGAAAAAGAAAAACTCCTGTTGAGAGTTAATGGACAGTGAAAAGTAAAAGTGAGAACTTCTATCTACACAACTGAGACCTTAATGTCATTTATTACATTTATTTATCGTTTCAATGCGAGCAACACTAACTGCAGCCAAATCAGGACGATGAGAGATGCCCACGTGTGTACCAGGGGAGTGGGTGGACTTCAGTATTATTGTGCAATAATACCAACTAATAACTTTTTTTGTAAAGCAACCTTGAGTTTGAGAAAGGAGCTATATAAATATATTATTATTATTAATATTATTACTACTACTACTGCTGGAGTTTGGGCCACACAGTTACTGGCAGACGATTATTCATGGTATCGCTGTATGTTTATTAATAACAATATTTGCTTTTTATAAATATCAAATTGTTGTCAGTACCAGAACATAGTACCTACTTTGCACTGTAAAGTAGTTCAGTTTCCACTAAAGCTTAAATCATGATATTAAACTCAAGACAACAGGCTACCACTCCCTAAGGCATCTGCCTCTGAGGCATGTTCCTCACAGAGGATCTCCAGTGACAAGCCTTGGAGGTGGATATTCGATAATGGCAGCCTGGCTGAGAGGAGCCGCGTCTATAAATACTGCAGGACAGCCCTGCACTCTCGCTCCCTCTTAACGTGCACAGAGCTACCACTCTGGCACCAGAAAGCTGGCAGTCTCCTTCATCCTTGCTTGCCCCGTCAATGAGATCACTGCACTGTGGGCTGCCCTGTTCAGAGTAGGGTCTGTTTGTCAAAGCGCACCAAAGCGTTTTTTCTGAGTGATTGTTTCTGCATGTTCTCAGGATTGAATGTATATATGAATAAACAAACACGCACGCAAACACACACACTAATATATATTATATATAGTATAAATATATACCTAATACATATATAAAAATAAATGGAAAATGACCTCACACCCTGGCATCATATTAAAAAGTGTGTGTGTGTGTGTGTGTGTGTGTGTGTGTGTGTGTGTGTGTGTTGCAAGAGCTAAGGCAATTCTTGAAAGTCAGCCTTCCAGTCCACTGATCAAATGGATGTGAGCACTCAGGCTTTAACCAAGCTGTTCATCCTTTTCATTTAAGGGCTTAAAATGGATCAAAGATCAGCATCCTGGCCCTGAAACATGTACGGCAATTTTATTCAGCGAGGCCAGCTGTTCCACCTGCTTTACCGGCTACACAGCTTCAAGACTCTCATGAGCTCGTTCGCAAAGATAACACTGATCAAAGTGACAACTGTATGGAGAATTCGGTTGCCATACAAAAGCAGGCCCTCTTGGTTCGTGAACTACTCTGAACGCTCAATAAACCGACCAGAAGCCATGGACAAGACCACGAACCTGACCAGCACCACACAGTGTGTGAGCGTATTAAAACCGTTTCAGCGCTTTTGTCTGGCAACTGTTGATGCTTCATATGATCTAAAAGTTTTGCCATTTTTAAACAGGAAAAAATATTGCCCATTAAGAAAATGTGCAGCTTTTCAGAGACACTTCGGGTAAATGAATGTGGTATATCTTTAGGTTATCCCTGACCTAGAACCGCTACTGAACTGCAATCTGTTAGCCAGGCTCTTCCTCCACTGCCTCTCAGCCAAGATGTAATGCGCCACATCAAAAACATCAGAACCTGCCGCCCCCGTGGTTCTCACAGCACACACAGCAGACTAAATAAGAACCAAACACCGGATAAGCAGAAAAAAAAGACCACTCTGTAAAAACAAGCAGGGCATAAAAACGGAGAAGGGCATTAAATCTATGATCACTGTGCTTACCTGAATTTCCCAACTGTTTATAAAATCTGTACTCCAAGTGAAGCTGTGGTGCCCTGGACTTAATTGGCTCCTGAAAAAGAAAAACAAACAACTGTAAGAGGAACATAAGGGACAAACAGGGCTCAGTGCAAACCAATAATCTGACAATCTCACACCATTGACTAAGCACAATCAACCTCTGGCTCTGGGCTCGAAGAGACATATTAAAGTATAAATAAGAGGAAAATCATTTAAAGGCTTCCAAAGGCCAGTAGCGTGTAGCAGAGATTACTGTCTGTACAAGATGCATGACATAACATTCCACCAGCTGAGCCATCATGTTAAGAACTTAAATCTTCATTTGAGGCAGCTTAGAGCAACCCCCTGCTGCTAGAAGAGAAACGACGGAACTAAAACACATCTACCAGGAAGTCGCTCAAGCAGGCAGAGCAGGTCTTGCCCTTTATTCTTTTAATTTGGTTTATAAAATCCAATTGGACCATTTTTACGGCTCTAAGAGGACGGCTTTAGCTATTCATCTCCAAAAACGTTATTACTGTAAAAATGCCACAGAATGCAGCTCTGTGTGCTCTAATGCATTATAGCTTGGGTAAACCTAACAGCATCGTCGTTTAAGTTTAGTTACATAAAATTTCATTGTGAATAGAATATGAAAATTAACATGAAAAAACAACAGTCCATTTCAAACCATTAAAATTCACTTTTTAGCCATACAGTGTTTGGTTATGTCTGCTCGATTATTGCAAATTCATAATAATGATTATATTGGTCAGTATTCTCGGTTACTCGTTGACTTTTGGAAAATCACATTTATTGAACAAAGTTAATTTTCTTAAACTTCAAATACATTTCAAGTAAAAAAACCCAGATGCAACCACATGCATTGCCTAGAGCGGCCCCGATCATCTTTGAAAACCCTGAAAATCTGAAGAACCCAGCGGACTCCTTGGTTAACACAACACGAAAAGAGTGCAATGTTGTGAAACGGAAAGCAGCACAATAATGGTTCTCTCTCGATTAATATTGTTTTTTATTATTATTGGAATACAAAATTGCAATTGAAAGCAAAATCCAAATAATTGCGCAGTCCTATGGTTTTTTTTTTGGTGCTCAGGCAAGTTCAGAACAAACCGTCTAAAGCAATATTTAAATGGACATTAGGCATCAGAAATAATAATTAGGCCCAGCAAGGATGACCAAGTTGGTCTAGACTTGTACCATTTTAGTAGTCAGTACATAAACAAACAGAAACACTGTCGACCAATATTACCATCTGTAGAAGGCTAAATGTTCCAGTGAACATCGATAAACTAGAACGTTCCAAAAAAATGTAAAATACAATTAGAAGTGCCCGAGAAAAGATGAAGAATTTCATCCAGTAATTAAATCTTGCCAAAAACATGATGGAAGAAATGAACTGAACGGAAATGATTGAAACGCTACATTATCAACATTTTTAAATGTAAAATGAAACAGCGAGAGCAAATACTTAAAAAGCTTTCTAGTGGTTAATGGAGTGTGTCAGTGAATGCACTAAGCAATGCTTCCATCAGCTCTGCTGGGTCTCAGGTTACAGAGGAGCGTCCATTTGGCACCAGGGTGACACCCAGTTTGCAATGGGAGCTTCGCATTCAGGCTCATGCAACATCTGCCGGCCTGAAAACGCCCAAGGAAATGTAACCTCTAGTCAGGGGTTCTCTAGCTTGCAAGCTAAGCCGTGGGCTATTTCTTAAGGGTCTGTTGAGTTTCGTCACTCAGCAGAGTCAAAACGCATGGATCCTTTGCCTCAGATGCGTCACCCAAAGTTAAACGGACCCTCCGATTATGAACCATGATGGTCACAGATTCTGGGACTTTTCAAAGTTGGAAACTTTCCATGGGAATTAATTGGAATAAACCTGAAGTTTGCAGGGCTATTGAGGCCACACCCCCTACATGCACGGGCATTCCTCCATCACATGCACTATGATTTCTAGAATTCTGAACTAC
>JBBPDA010000019.1:19759316-19773396 GCA_037974385.1 Arnoldichthys spilopterus | reverse complement strand
GTACCTCAGTAGTGCCCGGGCCGGGACTCGAACCTGAGACCTTAAGGTCTCAAAGGCAGTGTCCTAACCACTAGGCCACCACTGCCCAGAGCGCTGCACTAATACTTTACCGATGTACTGTCAGTGGACAAGAATCAACACAAATTATTTTTTTTTTGTTGAAATAAAGTGAATATGCTCACACTTCTTTAATAAAATTTTTTTTCTCAAAGCTATGGCCAATTGCCAACAATGGCTTTGCAACAAATAACTAATGTTGGAAATCTTTTTCTTCATCAGTTTCATTTTTAAACCTATCTTTGTTTACACTGATCAGCCACAACATTAAAACCACAGACAGGTGAAATGAACAACATTATCACATTACAATAAAATATATATGCAAATTGAAGCAGCATTTGAACAGTCAGTTCTTTAAGTTGATGTGATGGAATGGAAGCAGAAAAAATGGGTGAGCTTAAAGATTTGAGCAATTTTGAGGGCCAAACTGATATATAAGACGACATCTGTTTAGCATCTTATAAAAGTGATCCAGTGATTAACAACTGATGAATGAGCAATAGGGTCATGGGTGCCCAAGGTTCTTTGATATGCTTGGGAACTAAAGGCTAGCACAAGTGGCTTGATGCCACAAAAAAGCTAATGTAGCACAAAACATTAATGTTGCATATGACAGAAAGGTGGCATATGGCTGAGTAGCTGAAGACCAGTCAGAGTGCCCAAATACACGATTTCAAAGCACTGGCGTTCTATAATGGTAGTAGCCTATTTCACCTGGATAAAGGGCAGTGACTGCCTAGTGGTAAGGGATTTGCCCATGTGATCGGAGAGTTGCAAGTTAAAGTCTTGGCCATTGTAGCGCTGAGGAACCCTTGAGAAAGCGCTGCTGATAGGTGCCTGCTGCTCCACATGTCATGGGTTAAATGCAGAGGTCACATTTCATTGCAGTGCACTTTGTGTGATAGGGTGTGTTAACAATAACAAATAGTCACTTTCACTTCATTATAATGGGCCCTGCCACACTACAAAACCAGCCAAAAATGGTTTGGCTAACATCTTGGTGTCGGATACCACAGCACACATTCAAAAGGTCATGTGGTCTTGTCCATTACCCAATGATTTGAGCTGTTTTGGTGGAATGAGGTTGACAATATTAGGCAGGTAATTTTAATGTTAAGGCCAGTCTGTGTGTGTTTTTTTTGTTCATATGAATGAAGAATTAAGTCAAGATATTGTGTGTACATTTTCAAATACAAATTTGTCTGAATACTTGCTGCCTCTTAGTATAATTCATTTTAAAGCCTCAATTAGCACAAGAGCAGTAATTCTCCATATACTCTCCAGCACAGTGAGAGATGATGTCAATGGAAGGAAAGCAGAAACAGGTAATGCAGGAACTATTAGCAACATTGCTTTAGCTTCATTGGAAAATGCACTTAAACCAATCAATGGCTGCCAGGATGAACCCCTCGCAGCTTGATGTGAAAACATCTGAGAGAAAAGAGGAATTGGCAGCTTGGCAAAAGAAAAGTACTCCTAAATCTGTATTTTTGGAATTTAGAGAAAAGAAAGACAAGTACTGTAATAGTTGGTATGACTAGTTTGACATGTATTAGTCAACAACAAAGTTAAACAACAAATTTTCAGATAACTATTTCACTCCTGATAAGCAAGAACTCTTTTCATTATCCATCAAGCGTGCTGACACTACAAGAGACGCAATTAAAATTCGATAAATTTCTGCTCTGATTCAATCAATTTCTGTGGTTGGAGGGAAGAGGAGAATTCTGAATAAAGGGCAGGCTGAATGTGAAGGAAGGGGGGGAACTGGGTGGTTTTGCTATTCTCAGCATGAGATCAATCATTAAAACACGGAAGGCTAAACTGCACATATATTAACAGTCGAACAGTCCACTCACCAGTCACATTGACAAGTGAGTCATAAACAGCATTATAAACCTAATCCAACAATTTCAAGTAAAAGAAGCATAAAAATACATATGGCTAAAAGACAGACTCCACATACACAACCTTAACAATAAATACCATGTTTTAAAAAAAAGTGCATCATTCCCTTTGCACACATATTCTTTTCTACAGGAAGATCCAGAAACACTGACAGACTAGGCCAGGTATTAAATCATAACTGCATAACCATAAAAGGGAAAACAACTCGATTGTGACATGTAGCGTTGGCCAAAACTGATCAAATAAGTATTAACTGTTCTTCAAAACATTTGAGCATCCACTGAACGGCACTGAAGCGAAGTGTCAGGGCCTGGACATAATGGACATTATATAATGTGATAATGCTATAAAATGGTCCATTATTATTACAATATTAACCATATATCAACCCACACTAATGATACACATGCAGAGCAAAGGGACAGTGGAAGTAAAGCAAATATTACTACAGCTTGTAGTGTAATAGTGTGTGGGTAATGAAGCCCTACACCAAAATGGTGTGAACCACTAGCTTAGAGGAAACTTCAGAGCAAAAGCTAAAACAGATGGCAAGAAAAGATACTAGAAAAATAACACTAACCTAGCTAACTATATGAAAACACACATTTCTCAAACCATCGCAGCCTTTATTATGTAAGCTTTATAGGTCTAGTTAGGTTCAATCCTGTAGTTTGTGTGGACTAAGCCGTCAGCTGGCCAGAGCCACACTAATCTACCAGGAAGCAAAGCAAAATGGTGTTAGCTAACCAGCTGCCCACGCCTATCCTGTCAAAAAACAGACCAAAAAAACAACTTTATCACACACTTAACGTCCAAAAACAATACCCCTAGGCCCTGCGCCAAGCCTAGACATAACCGTGGAGATTCAGTTAAAGCCTTTGTCCATCCAGTTTAGCTGGATAACTAACTTATTCACCCAACAGGAAAACAAACTGCTGGGGCAACTTCTGGCTACTCTGGTTGAACACTGCAGCCACTGGAAGACCTCCACACTCATCCACACTGGTCGTGTGAAACAAAAAAGAGGTTGATGCTGCAAACTACACGTCTGTAGTTTTCAAGAGGCTTTAATGTGAAGCTCTTAACAGTCAGCTGGCAGGGTGACTAGGCCTAACAGCTTTACTAGCCACACATACACACAGGACACATGCTGTATTTGGACAAAACAGGAGCTGGTTTACAGACCAGTGAACAGAAAACCCTTCTTAGTACGATTACACGCTTTGCATATCATCAGTATAGACAAATATCTCCCGATTTATATACAAACGAGCGAAATATGTAAATCTACTTCGCGCAACTTCACTCGTTCTGGACTACAACAAACGCAATAAGAAAGATATGGAGAAGAAAAACGAGGAAAGAGCAAGTTACAGTGTCGAGGTGTCGTATCTGAAAGGCAGCTCTGAGTGTAGGAGGATGTCTAACCGCACTGCCTACCGCGACGGTAATAAATGAGAATGTCGTTAGCTAGCAGCTGAAAACTGGAAAAACTAGGTGGGAAAACTGTTCGTTTACTCCTATGCGATGCGTTTGACATTAGAGGTTGTAGTTGTTAATAGTGGTCTTACCGTTTCACTGGCACGACGTGCGAAACACTCATCCACCTGAACAACTTAATACAAAACATTCCCCGCTGTTGGCCAGCTAGCGCAGCTACAACACTCCAGTCAGCTAGTCGGCTAGCGCACCTAACATACTCCAGTCAGCTAGTGGGCTAGCGCGGCTACAACACTCCAGTCAGCTAACGCAGCTAACACACTCCAGTCGGCTAGCGACGCGATTCGCTGGCGGGGCCTGAACTTTGCAGAAATAAATTTACTTTTAATCCCCAATAAATAAAATGTTTACGATGGAAACAGAGGATTTCATTATAACCACCTGTCGACTGAAAATCCCAACAAATGGCACAACTCCTGCTGCACCAACATCAACTCCAATCCGTTTTTCTTAAAGTCCCACTAGCGGCTAATGCTAGCTGGCTAATTTAGCGCTGTTAGCTAACATTTCGGCTGAAGTCTTATCGTATTTTGGACTAAAAGACTTGGAAAGAAACCGATAAAAAAATAACCAGTACGTTACCTCTCCTTTTGTATCTCTATTATCGCATTCCTCATATTCCCTTTTTGTGGTTTCAGACGTAAATGTTATTATTTCTTTTAATTACCCCCCAAAACTAGCCGGGGACTCTGCCGTTGTCTCTTTAAGCCTCCCGAGTTTCGGTGCGGGAAGCGTAGGTCGACACTCCCACTACTGCCGCTGCGCGTTCGAAATGACGCATCTGGGTTGGAGAATACAGCGAGTTCTAGTATTGCGCACACCCAAGAGGAATAAAGCTCGTTTCTGTGTCCTGACATCAACGCAACAGCCGCGCTTCATATTCTTGTTCTTGCACAGTTTAGAGGCGTCATTCGTTACTGCACCTGACTCAACTTATCTGCTAGTCAGCAAGCCTTTTGTAGGAGTTTGGGAGAGCTGTAGAAAACAACAAAATGTGAATTGCTTAGAAAGTGCAGATCAGGACTGGGAGACACTACCTTAATAAACAAAGCCTGACAGGGCGCAGACCTCCATCACTCAGCGCAACGCGTCCTACGAGGCAGTACATCAAAACTGTGTTTTAACACTCATAGTGTGGGGGCTGTCTTTTCTGTTTTAACTTAAAGTTTTCGATAGCGACCCGGCTCCATAGAGATCACTACACATTTCCACAGTAGCTCAGTGACTTTCTCTTGCATATTTTCACTATTTTCTTATGTGAGCAGAGTACAAATATTTAATATCAGTGCGCACCACTCTGCACCAATAGGGGGCGCATTTCGCCTGCATGTGCCTGTTGAGGGGAACAGTGGATTTTTCTAAATTGAAGGAAATTTAATGTAAACACAGTTGTAGAAAGACGGTTTTCCTTTACTAGAATGGACATAGGAACCAGTGGTCACAATGTCTACACCTCAAAAACAGCCATTTAATTTCTAACATACATGCACTTTCAGAGCTTTTATAATAATAATAATAATAATAATAATAATAACTTTATTTACTTTATTTTTTCACACCTTTCATACAGCTGAATGCAGCTCAAAGTGTTTTACAGGAAATAAAAGGATAAATCAAGTCATACAAAAATATTTTTTTAAAGTGATAAAATTATGAAAAAATAGTAAATAAACAAATAAATACATGTATGCAATGCAAAAAAAAATCAAAGCTAGGATAAACAAAGAACATGTTTTCAAGCTCAAAGAAAAGAAGAGATAAGAAAATACAAGGCAATAAAAACTTACTAAAAGCTCAGGCAAATAAAATGTGTTTTAAGCTGCTTTTTAAAAATCATTTAACAAAAAACATAATGTTGATCATAGTAAAATAATGGCAGTTCTGAATAAAAAAATTTCCCTTTGCCTTACAATGCCCGGTATGTACCACTTTACCATATGTCATGTAATAAATGTATATTGTTAAGCAAAAAATCTTCTCAAAACTACTGTAAAACAATGTCCCAGTCATCAGGCAGTGCAACCATAACCATTTCATGTTCTAACTTTCTGTAATGTGGCCTTTTCAGGGGCCTTCAATGCATCAGACATCTGGTTCCTATTACCACTGCTGTGAACAGCTTTTGTTTACATATTTACCAGTTTTGGAGGTAAAGCTGTACAAAGAAACTGAAAGCAACTGGTTCAGAATGTAGTTCCACTACTTTTAGCGGTAATAAGTAATTAAAGTAATTAAAGTAACCATTTCAATTTCCAATAAAAAAGCTAAAATTATAGTTGAAATTTAAATGGACTTCTTATTCATTACTTTTGTCTCGGGTAAAATATTAATAGAGAACAGCACTATCAGAATTGGTCAAAAGAAGTTTGATTATTCTTTCTAACCATTTGAATAACTGAACTGTAGCTACTAGAGCTTACATACAACTTTAAATTCCCTTATCTTGCCATCTATTGAACAAAATCTGGAGCATCTCCAGGCTTTTCAGAATTCTTGGTGCAATTTCCTCTCTCTGCATCCGAGTTCAATTGTGAAGTGTCTTCAGTCGTTGTTACATGGTTGTTGTTGAATTATTTGCTTGTTTCAGCTTGAAAGTGAAAAAAAAAAAAAAAAAAAAAAAAGGTTTGCAACACATTTAGTGCAGTGGCCCAGGCCAAAAATTCATAAGGCAGACAGATGCAATGATCAGTTTTTTTTGTTTGTTTGTTTTTTTGTTTGGTTTAAACAGCATTGCCAAGGAAAATACATTTATAAATATATAATATAAATGCAAACAACGTTCACTTGTAAGATCTTTTTATATGCAGTAATTGGCCAAGAAATGTACTTGCACAACACTGATCTTAATATAATCTTGAAAAAAAATCTGGAAAAAAAATCTGTGGATTTTCCTTTACATTTGTACAATAAACTTTAAATTTACTTTAATATATGTCTTAATATCAAATAACCAGGAATCATAACCTGGATTATGGTCAGGGATGCACGTGAATGGCAGTTGACAGGGAAGCAGTACAAATTATGCAAAATGTATATAAGTAGGAACATGCAAATACATGTTTTATGTTTATAGCCATGTCAGGGTTTCATTTTTATTGCATCCACAAACTCAATATCTATACTGTCATTACAATGTCATAATATCAAACAGGTTCTCATGCAATCTGGGGATCAAGCTGCATCAGTTCTTTCATAAGATAGTGAGTCCCAAGCTTTCCAGAGCAGTACTGTACATAATATTTACCCTCTTCTTTAGGTAACAGCAATCCAGGTCAATGGCTTACCAGAATGGGTCGAATGATGAGCAGCTTCTCACCAGTTCTCAGGCATTTAAGATTACCTTAAACCAACAACGCTTTTGCAAAGTTTGCCCCAGACTGATATGCTACATAAAGGCTGTATAGTGAAAAGTGCTCAAGAAACAACAGGGTAGCACCATGCATTTACTTGCAGTGTTCTCAACTATGACGGCCCTCTAGGGCCTCTTAAAGGTGAGGTGCACACTTGTGTAAACTCACTAGTATAGGGCATCATGAGGTCATTTAACAGCAGTTTCAAACACTACAGCCCTGTTCCCAACTTTCTCCCACACTTCCCCAACCATTTGAGTGCAATAATGTGGCACACAGGAGCACCTGTTCCCCCCTTATCCCCCATTGACAACTGGCACAGCAGGGTGTGTTTTTCCTTTCTTTCTTTGGGCTAGGCAGTGCAGCTATAAGTCCAGACGTGGATAAGCCATAGATTTAGTGTGACAGGCACTCTGTAGCCCAAGGCCACCACATTTGCCCATTGGCACAATATCTACAGCATTACTGTGTGGCTGTATGATGGGTAAGAATGCTGGAGGGAAAGGTAGAGTTGATGAAAGAAGGCCCAAAGCACGAGGCATTGGATGTTGCTGCCGCTCTCCAAATATAAATGGTGGGAGAGCAGTTGGGGAATGCAGTCTGGACGGGGGATGGAAATGACCTGGGTCCTCTGGGGAAGCACTGGTGGGACTGGCAATGGTGTCCCTGCTGGATGAACCGGAGCCTCTCTCTTCTTCCGTCAGCTCTTCTTTTGGCTGTTTGCTGTCACTGACGTCCTCTGGACCTCGTCCTTTTGGGAGAGGAGCGAAGCGTTGGCCCTTGCGAAATTTGGCACGCCTGTTCTTGAACCAAACCTGAAGGAGCATATTCAGTCAGAATTGTCATAGTTTAAAAAAATGAAGGTCATTTCATCATATTTAGTGAGGGTATGGTTAGGAAACTTTGGGCTGGAATTTGAGCAGGTTGAAAATAAAGTATAATTTCTGTCATACCAAAGTCTTGACAATGCTTAAACATCAGAGACAAACTCAAAAACACCATTAGTTTCCATCTCCTCTAATGTTATAATTTAAATTTTTTTGTTTTTGATCATTTAGGGCAGTGGTGGTAAGGCAGTGGTGGCCTAGTCTTTAGGACATTTCCCTTGTGAACTGAAGGTCACAGGTTCAAGTCCCAACATAGATACCACTGAGGTAGCCTTGAGCAAGTTACACTGCTCCCCAGGCGCTGTTGATAGCTGCCCACTGCCCCACATGTGCACATGTGAAGGGTTAAATGCAGAGGTTACATTTTGTTGTGGTGCTTGAGTGTGTTCACAATGACAAACAGTCACCTTCACTTAAAACTAACACCATCTTCAGCTGAGAACATTAGTAATATGGTACACTACTTCAATCAGAAGTGCCACTGCGGAGCTTTCATACCTGGATGCGTGCCTCCGGGAGGTTGATGCAGACAGCTAGCCTCTCTCTCATTCCCACATCTGGATACTGGGTTTGCTGAAAGGCTTTCTCCAGGGCCTGTAGCTGTGACACAGTAAAGGCAGTGCGGCTCCGTCGCTGCTTCTGCTGGTTCCCATAGCGCGCTTCAAGTATGAGCTCTGAAGAGCAGAGATATTGCTCAGACTAACCAAGGGAATTTTTCATGTCAAATGTCAAAGAACAAGTCCTCAGACTTGTAGGCCTTTTATCTACAGTTGCAAAACTATCAGTCTACAGCTCTGCTTCACTGATGCTCTAAACATGCCTTTGTGATGGTCATTTCCACTTCACCGTGGATCCCTTACTTAATTAGCTGCTCAAGCGATGTGACAATTAAAGACCCACTGGAGGGATCAAGGGTCAGATTGAAATAAATTAGGATTTCAAACGTGTATAGTGTCAAACTGTATTGGAGTATATGATTGTATCATGAGCATCAGCTTGTGGCTTGTGTGTTAGCGTAGGGTTTACATATTGTCATATTATTGGAGTCTATATAAAGCATATTTTGTGTTTCAAAAGTTGTACTTTTATAATGTTGAGAGTTCTAAAAAAAAACTAAAAGAAAAACATTGCAACATAAAAATTGCATCCAGTAGTGATACCAATGTATTGTATGCAAATGAAACTAAACATTGTGCATTGTTACACAACTAAATTCTTTTTGATAAAAGTAGAAAAACAGGGCAAAAGCTGTTTATAGTTATTTGCAGGCTGGCAGTTTTCCAAAAAAATCACTTCAAATAGACATGTGCCCCAAGGGTAAGAGTGCTCAAACTGAAAAACTTCTTCCTTTTGCTTGCAAGTTGCCATTCCAGTAAATTAGTCAGTACACACTTCTGACATATGAGTATAAACGGATGCTTGAGCTTTGGCTGTGTCTCAAATCAAAGCCTTCTTTCATATGTAGTAAAACTAACAAGGGATTTAGATTTTCTGAGGTGTCCCTGAAGAAATGATCTTAGCGCATGTCAATATCCGTCCCCATCCACAGTGCATATCAAGATGTTGGTAATGAATGTGAGCCTTAGGTTTTTCATATGTTTACGGTGGTGTAAAAATCACATTCAGTCAGAATAAGCCTGTTGAAGAAAACTGGCCTTAAAAGCCATGCCAAAGTGTTTGTACACTTCACATTTTAGCTAGATTTAATATAGCAATGTTGGTACATTTGTTGCACTTTAATTAATGTACTGTTGCTGATCTTTCCAAAATACTAGGTCCCAATGTTCTACTTCCTCATCCACTACTAGGGCTTTATATAAGGCACAGTCGAAAAAGGGGTGCTAGTCTTCTAAAAAGTTGAATGTGCTTCCATTTTTCTAAATTCTAGTGCACAGCCTCACTAAATGTGTCAACAGGGCTGACTAGCATCAAGGCAAAGCAGAAAATGTAGTTTCATTCAACTATTTAAATGCAGACATTATCCTGCAATATGGTTTAGACCCATTTTCCCGCTGCTGTGCATATTCCTCTGCCCTCAACACACTTGATTCAACTCATCACCTAAACTAGATATACCACCTATGGATGGGATTTCATGAAATTTGCTGCACCTCCAAAGAATGTGGCAGTGATGAAATATGATATGATAAAAAAGCAATAAAAATGGGGAAAAAAACACCTTTGACCAACATTATCCCTAAAAAAACCTAATAACAAGCCCTTCCCTAGCTGAACTGTACGTGTTAGAGCAGGAAAATATTTGGGTTACTCAGAATTGGGACCCACTGGAGTATGTAAAAATAAGTGGCGCTTTTACCTGCAAGGCGCTCTGCCACAGTGAGGCTTTGGAGAGGTGCTGAAGCTGGAGGCCGGTGTGGTGCTGCCACCTGCTGGTGGGGGTCATAAAACAGCGAGTTCAGGCGGGGAAAAGGGTAAAGACCACTGCCACTGCTGGGTCCACACAAATACATCGAGTTCATGGCTGTTGGCTGTAAAAGAGATCCATTACAGTAAATCAGCTCAGACAGTTCACTGGCTATTCAGGCAAAAATGATGACGCATAGCTGTTCAACAGTATCCGGACACTCCTTTTAAAAAAAGAATTCAGCTACTTTAAAGGGAAAGTCCACTGATTTTCCAAAGCTTTTGCATAATGTAATGTTTGAGATGTAAACAAAGTTAATCCCAGTGGGCTGATATAAAATGGTTAATTACAGAGAAAAATCGACAGACTTAGATTTCTTCACAGTGGTAGTGATGGGAACCAGATGTTGCAACGTCTACAACCCAAATATACCCATTTTATTTGGAATCCAAAATAACCACTGAACCCATGGGTCTACTTAGTTTTACATGTAATGTTGACAGTGTAAACTAACTGTAAATCTTTTACCTTACAATGCCATATCCATATCTTTCTGAAATAATTTAGAAATCTTCAAGGCTAACCTCTTCAGAAACAAAACTAAACTATTATAAAACAATATTTTAGAAACCAGGAAGTGTATTTATAATTTCATGCAATAACTTTCTGTGAGGTTACAGTTTTAGATGTGAGTAACTTTTGA
Organism: Arnoldichthys spilopterus; assembly: GCA_037974385.1. NCBI lineage: Eukaryota > Metazoa > Chordata > Actinopteri > Characiformes > Lepidarchidae > Arnoldichthys > Arnoldichthys spilopterus. Next base: position 19,762,623 of record JBBPDA010000019.1, on the reverse strand, counting down.
GACATCTGGTTTCTATCACCCCCACTATGAACAATTGTAAGTTTCTCTAGAATGAAGCACTTCAGATTAAACCACTCTAAATGGCTTTATCTCACCCATTTAATTATGCATATATTTTTTAAAAAGTGGAATTCCTCAATTGCTAACTCTTCTGGGCATAAGTGCCCCAACACTGGGCTGTGAATATATAGTGCAGATATAACAAAAATTATATGCAAAGACTATTGAGTCAAATGCAGAAACAGATAATTTTTACAGAGCCACATTTCTATTAGTCACAAAAATCTCAAATGAACTAATTAGAAATTAATGACATTTGATGTATTTGTACAGATATAATTCCAGTTTATAGGCTTGTTAGTGGGAATTTACCTGGAATGTGGAGAAATTCCTGCAAAGTGTATTTGAGTCCAGTGTTTCTCAGGCCTGTAAGATCCCACTGCCCCAAGCTCAGTCCAGCAAGGCCTATTTAAGAAGCATTACCTCCAGCGTCTCCCAGCCATTAGCCAATAGAAAGAAAGGTATTAGCCCGGATTAAGTGGGATGAGGGAGAAGAAGGGGGTCTGGGGGGCTCAAGGTTTTTTGTTTTTTTTTTGAAACTATTGAACTTGAGAGATTTAAGCAAAGGATCTCCCTTCCATAAGCGAGCATTTCACCTCCTCCCCCCTCAGTTAAAACAATTAAAACAATGTGGGGCGCTGATCTGTGGGGCTGGCCACATTAGAATAAGGCTTTGGCAGCTTTAACTCCAGGGGGGTGTGTGTGTGTATGTGTGTGACTGCATGGTTTGTTTTGCTAACAGGTCCCATATTCTGCCCATAAAGTGAGAGCTGAGAATGAAATACACTTTAGAAGTTGTCGATTTATATTGAGATGAACAAAACCAGACATGTACGGGGTAAAAAAACAATCCACTTGGAATTAGTTAAAATATTTTATGCTATTATGTAAATAAAATATCCTAAAGTTTCCATCCTGAGTCTGTAGACCCATACACCATATATCCAAAATTATCCAGACATTCATTCTAATTAGTGACTTCAGCTTACCGTTGGTGCACCTCCTTGCTGACACAGGCATTTTGGAGCTTGTATAATCTCCATAGAAGAGCATTACCATTTAAATGCGCTTTGCAACAGCCACACATGAGCCGAAGGTTGCTGTATTCAACAATAAGCATCAGCTAAAAAGCCCCAGCATCGGGTTGTGGAGTAGTGGAACACTATGACATTGTCTGGAGTAATGAAGCTCCACCCAGTACCTTTGCATTTATTCAAAGTAGTATATATAGTCCATATAATTATATACAGTAACTAGAGTATAGTGGAAAAAGATGAGGGTGCTCAGTGTTGGAAGCAATCTATTACTGTAATTCCACTACTGTTGGTGTTAATGAGTAACATTTTGAGTGAAGTGATTGAGAGAAAGTGACTATTTGTCACTGTGAAAACACTTAAGCACCACAATAAAATGTAAACTCTGCATTTGACCCATAACATGTGCACACATGGAGCAGTGGGCAGCTATCAACAGTGCTTGGGGTGTAGTGTAGACAGATGGTACCTTGCTCAAGGTACCTCAGTGGTGCCCGGTCCAGAACTTGAACCTACGGCCTTCAGTTGACAAGAACAAGGTCCTAACCACTAGGCCTCCGCTGCCCACTTCTTTTTTTAAAATTAAGTTCCAAATTTACTAAAATTTAAATGGGTTTTTACTCACTAGTTTTGTCTTGAGTAAAAAAAGATAGACAATAGCAAAACTGACCTTATGCTACCTGTAGCAAACCTACAGCTTTTTCTCGAGGTTCCACAAGTATCCCAAGTTTCTACTGAACAAAAAGGGCTTTTAAGATTACTTGGATTGCAAATCCCTCTTTCCGCAGCTGTGTTTCATATTGAAGTCTCTGCCATCGTAACTGCATGCTTGTTGTTGAAATATTTACCCATTTCAGCTTGAACACATTCAGTGCAGCGGCCCAGGCCCACATGAGAACTCTCAAGGCGTCAGCCTTGATAGTGCTGCTTCTTTTTATTTCTTTTTTGTTGTTGTCTGGCAAGTAAAATGCTAGTTTTTTCTAGTAACTAGTTAATTCATATATGTATTAATCAGTGAAGTACATTTATTTTTCAGTAACTTGTTATTTATTCCATTTCAGTCATTTTAACGTCCAGCACATTTCAGTCAGTGACAGTGGACTTGTCTGAACTAATTAGAAATGAAAAGATAGAGAGAACAATTTGTTATAATACGTTCCCCTCTCTAAAAAGCTATTCATTCTGTTCAGGCCTTAGATTCAGCACAGGTCAGACAAGAATGCTGATAACAGTTGGGTTCTGGATATGAACAGAGCAAGTGAATGAGCCTTTCTGTTCATGGTGAGAGGAGAAACGTGTGACCTTGTCAATTTTTTCATCATTCTTCTTCCACACCTCATCCCTGCCCACCTGTGCAGCGTGACATTTGCTAGATAAACACTCAGCGGCCCTAAATCAGATCATCGGCAGTAAAGCTGCGGCGGTTAGGGGCTGCGGGGTTTTAGAGATGTAAATTCCCTTAATGCCTGGTCAAATTGTGGTGCTTAGGGCCAGAAAGACGGAGCATGCAGGGTAGCTAGATTGCGTTTCCCACGAGTATCAGCGGTGATCCACGGTCCTGTGGGGGTTCACCCCCCACACACACACTAAGAGGGCAGCACGGGAACCCAGCGCAACGGCCAAGTACGGGCAGCGAGAGCAGAAAACTGGCTGAAAGAAAGCCATGCCACATATTAGCCTCACTTACCTTTGCCTTAGCTTTCTAGAAGCTAGAGTTCTAGAAACTGGCCAATGATAGAATTCTAATATTTATGAATGCAAAGCTCATAATATATATCTTCCCACATGCCTCAATGAACCTTGGGTGCTCATGACCCTGTTGCCGGTTCACCAGTCTTTCTTTTATGGATCACTTCTGGTAGGTACTACTAACTACTGCATACTGGGAACACCCAGCAAGACCTGCTGCTTTTCTAACCACTACAGTCTGGCCCTTGTTGGACTCACTCAAATCCTTACGCTCACTCATTTTCCTGCTTCCAATACATCAAGTTCAAGAACTGACTGTTCACTTGTCTTGCTACCTAACATAACCCATCATTTGACTGGTAACTGTAACAAGATAATCAAGGTTATTCACTTCACTAGTCAGTGGTTTCAATGTGGCTGATCAGCATGTGTATGTCTATAGTGTAGATCTATCTATCTATCTATCTATCTATCTATCTATCTATCTATCTGTCTGTCTGTCTGTCTGTCTGTCTGTCTGTCTG
>JBBPDA010000019.1:19744100-19756977 GCA_037974385.1 Arnoldichthys spilopterus | reverse complement strand
TCTCTTCTCTTCTCTTCTCTTCTCTTCTCTTCTCTTCTCTTCTCTTCTCTTCTCTTCTCTTCTCTTCTCTTCTCAGTCACCACAACATTTTGGACTGCCATGGCATTCTGGCTTTTACACATTCACATGTTCATGTGTAAATGGTTGTGAGCCCCTTAAAGAGCCTATATCATGAAAAACTGCCCAGTTTTTTTCATGTAAAGGCTTTGTTGTAGTATGTAATTATTGTTACAAAAAGTTACAAAAACACTGCACAGTTACAATTATATGTGAATGTTTAGAGACAAGTTATAATTTTGTTTGTCAAATGAAACATTGTAGTGATTTTCATTTTAGGGTTTTTTTTCAACAATTCCTTGCAATGCACTAGCTCAAAAATATTCATGGCCTCTGACAAATACAGCAATCACAAAATTTCAACAATGTAATTTTAAATCAGGGGCATGCAAGGCCATTTCAAAACCTTTATGTCTAAAAGTTCAAAGAATTAGTTGCATGTTTTAGATCTTTAGTCTTTTAATAACCAGCTTCTTTTTATTTCAGCCTTCCAGGATTTGTTGATATTTAGCAGAATCCTTTCCTTTTTGTATCCCCCCAACAATTTGTTGTGCTACCCCAAAGCATAATGGATCCACCATCATACTTAACAGTTGGTAAAGTAGTTTTTCTTCAAATGTATAATTGGTGCTCAGAGCCAAATTTAAATGGTTTCTACTCACTACTTTTGTCTTGAGTAAAAATGCATAGACAATAGCAAAAGTGGCCAAAAATGACATATGATTATTTCTTCTAACCATTCAAACATCTTATTTGCATGTTATGTCTCTAAGAGGAATGGTAGACTAACTGGTCCTGTACTAGCCAAATTGTTTGTTGGTCCTAGGCAGTAAGGTGTTTTTGAGCAGTCTATGATTTTTTAAAGACTTGGTCTTTGAGATTTTGTCTTGACCTCAACAGTTTTCCTTCACCTCTACATCTTAATGACAGTTCAGACATTTAAAATTATGAGCAGACATCTTTTACAGTCTTCTTTTGTCTATTTTTGTAAGAGATAATTATCTTATCTATTAATTTCAGATCCTCATCCAGCTGCTTAGATGAGCCCATGGCTGTTGAGTGTATGCACAACACCCTGAGAGGTTTGAAGGGTCACGCAATTTATTCCACTCTGGAATTGTCTACACCTGACTTGGATTAAAGCCTAATCTCACTAATAAGCTCTAAGAGCTTACAAAAAACACTAGTGGATCAACAGAAGGGGTACCCAAACATTTGGGCATGCCAAATTTAATTTTAGTCTTTCTTTATATAATAATTTAGAAAATAAATGATAAAGTTCAAATTTGTTCAATACAGATGGTGAATTAAGTTCCTTTCACTTACTTTTTTATTTCAGATGCAAAACATAAATTCCAAGGAAAAACTGAGGCTGGGAATGATTGTGTGTGTGTATCAAATAACTACAACAAAAATAAATGTCAAAAGAATACAAAATTAAAAAAAAACAAGAATACAAGAATAAAAAATTTAATACAAGAAAACTGCTGGAAATATGTCTTAGTTCACGGTTTAGGACAAAAACAAAGCCAGTCCTTTTTCCATCCCTCCTTTCCTCTCACCAACCACCAAAACATCCTGGTGTTGATAGATGCAGCTTCAAGCTTGGGCCTACTGCGCTGACCCCCCAGTAACCATTTTTCTTCAACCCACACAGCTATTTGAAGACAACCACAAAGAGGAGGTGGCCCAAACTTTGCTCCTTAAATGCATTCTCATGGCTTTTAAACAGTCTTGTGTTTATTTACATGTGTCTAACGGGATGTAGACCCCCCCTCCCTAATTTGTCTTAGTGCAGAGTTTAGGGCAAGCTCCTCAGGCATTATGGGTTTAAGTCTCTCCTGTAGTTTAAAAGGCTTAAAGGGGATATCCCTAGGCTCAAGGATCCACTTACACAGGCAGGGATTAGGGCTTTTAAAGGCATAGGACAGTCCTGATGAGACTTATCAAACAGCCAAAACTGACTATCATGAAAAGAAAGCATAGAGACACAGCATAAGATAAAAATTAAAAGACACCATTCGCATGTTCTTAATCAAGTCAAAGAGAGGATAGCAGCTCCACCATGCTCCACCATGCTCATGTCTAAATATTTACCAACATGCCATGCGCCTCATGATTATGCTGTCAACTGAAAAGACTTCAGACATGCGCTTAAAGTAATAGTCTACTAAAAGAAAATCAAATTTACATGGTTTATTAATTCTAAATGCGGTCAACTGGACCAGACATGTATGACATTTGATGTTTGCTTCTTAAGATTTGTATCAAAACTGCAAGAATGTAGCCTACAAGTAATGGAAGGTTACAGGCAAGCAGTAGCAATGTGCAACGGCATGAATCATCACATATTACTTGCGAAAGATGAGTTATTACAGTTCTGCAGAATTTGTAAGTTGTTTATCATTCTTTAAAAAAAGAGTGATCCAGTGAAAAAACACTGGGTTTTTTTTTATTCTAATGGGATGCAAATAACTACAAGGCATCACAGAATAGTGCAATCTTTAAATAAAACATAGCAATAAAGAAAAGCACGATATGTTCCCTTTTCAAAAGTTTGCATACCTTTAGTCGATTGCCTTTGTTATAGTTGCAAATGAGGCCCTTTATTTTTTCAGAAGGTAAGCTGCCCTTTCCTTTTGCCAAAAGGACTTCAGGTCCTGTAAACTCCTGGGTTGTCTTGCCTGCACGGCAAGTGTCAACTTGGCCTTGTATTTTGGATCATTGTCATGTTGAAAGGTCCAAGTAGGTCCTGTGCACAGCATCTGGGCTGATGAATGCAAACTGGTCTTGACGGTTTGTCACAGGCTTTGTTGTCTCCTCTTTAAACATCTTGTTGACTCCACATGCAGCAGTGTATATGGTTGTGACCATGATGTTCTATTTTGCTCTCCAAATGACTTTGGTACAAAATTTTTGAGGCTTGTCCAGGTGCTATTTGGCATATTGCAAGCAGGCTGTTTTGTGGAGTTGGCACAGCAATTTTTTTTTTCTGGCAACTCAACCATGCGGCCCATTTTTGAAGCCCTTAAAGTAAAGTAGCCCTATATTGTATACCTTGAAACAGCCACTTTTTTTTTTGTGGAGATGCCTTTATTTCAGCTGAAGTTGCTTTGCATCCCAAACACTTTTCCTGGTAGTTGTGGCTGAAATCTTTGATGGTCTACCTGACCATGGCTTGGTATCAATAGAAGCCACAATCTTTCACTTCTTCAATAGAGTTTGAACACTACTGATTAGAATTTTCTTTCAAAATCCTTTTGGTTTTGTTTCACATCCTCGTCAGCAAAAGTGTTTTGCTCTGACTCGTCAAGAAACAGACTGCACAAGACCTGAAGGACTGCTGTGTGGTTAGCACCAAGATGTAAGCATCAGATCTTTAACCACTGAATAACAGGAACTGCCCACAAGACTTTTCAGTTTGATGATAAAAAATTTTTTGATGAAGGTGAAGTGTGCAGTCCTGCAGAAGAGCTGCCATAACACAAATTCCCCAAGTTTTAATCTGATCAAGCATCTTTAGGATGTGCTGTACAAACTATTTGATTTGTTAGTTTAGAGGTATGGCTCTATCTCAATAGAATCAAATAGTTTTGTGGGCAGTTATTGTTATGCAGTGGTTAGAACCTACCAAAAGTCGACCAAGGAAAGACAACCAGTGAACTGGCAATAGGGTCATGGGTGCCAAGTCTCACTGATGTGCATGGACTAAGGAACTAAACACGATTAGACATGTGGTTTAATTGTTACCACTGACAGGTGAAAAGCCATGTGATAGACTTGTAATGGTGTGGGTATCAGCTTTGTCCTGCATAGAGAACACTGGAGATTTAAATCCAGGCATCAGTGCCAGGTAGGAATAAAGCTAAATCTTTAAATACTGCACTTACTTACTGGTGCAAGTTGCTCTAGATTAGAGTATTTGCTAAAGAGTAAAATATGTGTATTAAATTTTGTAAATACTGACATCAATGCCTACATTAGATCAAAAACTATTCAACCATCAGAGTGTGCTTTTGAATCAATAAAATGTTTAATAATCAATACATATTTAATTTCCAGCTTTGAATCCATGACCAATACCACAAACAAGATCAATGTTAATTCTACACCAGAGATCTATGTCGATTCAATGCTTTAGCCCAGCGTCAAATCAACATTGTTTCAGTCACAGTTCTTTGTGTGATGCAACCAAAGGACCATTTTTGTTGCCCTGTATAAGATGTGTGAGTGTGAAGAACAATTTTAAAGTTCAGAGAATCTCAATGTAATATAAAAGACCTTGGAATATTAAGGTTATTTATACCTTTAAAATGTTCTTCCCACTCACTAAACATGTATGACAATGTGAAGAAAACATAAAATAAAATGCTTCTTCAATAGCATTGCTCAAAGAGCATTTTGTAGCAACCCTGTTTATCATACAGTGTCAGTAACCACAAAAGCAAGTGTAAGCAAGCAGAAATTAAACATTGTCTTGGCTGGTCAACTACATTCGGGATAAGGGGGAAAATGATTTTGACTCCTTCCTTTATATGAAAAAGACCATTTGCACAGCATTACAGAGGTAAGAATTAGTGCAGATTCTCTAAATAAGCCTGAATGACAGTAATTTTACAGTGGACAGTTCCTTTGGTTCTGCACAATGGTCTTGGCAACAGGAGTAAACCTTTTATTGACAAGGACCTGTTCTATGTCTGAATGGTTTTTAACATCCTTTGAATTGGCTAAAAACTACAGGGGGCAGTTGAGAAGGGTCAAGAGGGGTTCATTTGGCCTTTTGAGACATCCCATAGTGGGTTTTGTTTACCGCTCCTGTTCAACAGATGTTTGAGTTCGAGGGCAGATCGCGCTCTCTCTTTCTTTCTTTAATTACTCATCAATAGCTGAAATTTGTATTGACAAGTGCCTGTCAAAGAGAGAGCTTTGTAGCTGTCAGTTATCTGCAGAGGAGCCGCTTAAAGCAAGAGGCCCCAACACGCGCCAGATCGATCCAGCAGCAGCACAATCGAGAAGCTCTGGGGCTGCTGAAGCAGGGTGGGGGGCTAAACACTTCTTCATTGGGGGGATCGATGGGGCCGACTGGCCTTTGACCCGGCACAGTGAGTGATCTGGGCCAGCAGGGCAGCAGCGAAGTTTAAGCCCCAGCAAGACATCAGAGAAACACTCCAAGAAACACAGATTCAACAGACACTTTTTTCCCAAACTTTTGTTAAGAGTCCCTGAAAGCACACAAGAAACCAAAGAGTCCACCAGCCAGACAGTCATCCAAACACCCGAAAGTTTACCCTGTGCTGTAATAGCCCAGCTTTTATCACACAGTCAGAAGAGGAATATTTCACAAAGCAAAATTTATCAGTTTAGTCGAATAATTAAGCCCAAAGCGTCTAACACTATATTTGGATAATTTGAAAAAAAATCAACAGATTGGTCTACCAACAAACAGTTGTGGGAGTAATTCAAGACCATTGTTGCCCTAATCTAAAGTGGTCAACCAACAAAAATAGTCAGCAAGTTCACAGATGAACACAGGGTTAGTTCTACCATCACATGAGTCTGTACACTGTCAGTAGAGGATTGAACAACTAGGGTGTGCATGATAGGACTGAAAGGAGAATACATTGCTTTTTCAAAAAGAACATTTCTGCCCATTTACAGATTGCAAAAGATCACACAGACAATACAGAAGGCTTTTGGAAAAATGTGTTTTGAACAGATGAGAAAAAATAGAAATTTTGGTTTAAAAGAGAAGCATTACTTTTGAGAAAAAGCACTGTGTTCCAACATAAGTACCTTATGTCATTTGTTAAAAATGGAGGTGGTAACATCATGGTTTGGGCAACTATTAATGAAACAATACATTCTGAATTATACTAGCCAGTTTCCAAGGAAACAACCCAAAGAACCCTAAGCCCCGAATTTCTACTAAACAAAGGGCTGAATAAGTGGATAAAGTGGATGTTTTGGAATGGCCAAGTCAAAGCCCTAACTTTAAGATTAACCCAACAGAAATGTTGTGGAAGGACCTAAAGTGAGCAGCTCATGTGAGGAAACCCACCAACATTCCAGAGTTATTGCTGTTATTGTTAGATAAAGGATCACACCAGATACTGAAATCAAAGACTCACTTTAGCAACTCACAGATACAGTTCATGACATTTTTTGTCAAAAATTGGCCAAGAATATTTTTGCTTCATTTGACTTGTGTGAAAATCTGATGATATTTTAGGACATAATTATTAAGAAATATAAAACTAATTGAAATGGAAAAGCTCAATTGTATTTGTTTGATGGCACATGATTTTCCAAAATTCTAAATAAAGTTCATAAAGCAAAAGCAAGTCTAAACAGACACTTCCATTCCTTCCATGGGGCTGCCTGAGGGTCTGTCTGCTTGAGTGACAGATCAATATTGGAAATGAACTGAAGATTGTTCTCCTAATTAGGCTCAAGTTTGCACTGGGTGTGACAGAGTTAATGACTGACCCCAGGCCAAATGGTGGCCAGGCCAGGCCAGGCTAAGCTGGGTGTGAAATCTCTAATGTGTGTACTTTAACTTGTATTACTAGTAAAAAATAACCCAAAGACTAGTTCGGGTCTTTCAAACTGTTAAAAATTGCAACATAAATGTTTAATGGCTATAATTTGTCAAAATCAAGTTTACACAGTTTCACCTTTTGTGCTAATTGCAACTGATTAGCCAGTTGCACTAATACCAAATGCTGTGAAAGTAGGGGCTAGCATGTGCTTTAGCACTGCTTTATCTTTTTTTAAATTACCACTAATGCCCTGTTTAAACTACATTTTTAGCCCTGATTTTCACTCGCTGACAGTTTTTGGAGATTGAGAAAAGCCTAAAATCAGAAGCAAATGAACATTCACTCATGGCTCGCAAATTGCAAATGTGTGAATTGTTCAAAGGCGCCATCCGAGAGACTTGTTTATGACAGTGAGTGCAGAGACAAACTACAGCCACTGACAATGCATAACACAGAGTAAGAGGAAACTCAGGGGATGAGTTGTACAACATCAACCTGTTCTTTTCTAATTCCTCCTTGTTTTTTGCAGCAAAGCACACAATTTGGAACGCTCACATCCTTTTCTAAAAATTATGTGCATTATACTGCACCATTCCCTACATCACAATTTCTCCTGGTGAAACACCTTGCAATGTGTGACCCCCTGACACTGATCAATCATGTGATGTGTATGTATTTGTGTAGTGTGAACAGTATGATCTGTTGTGTATCTGTACCTTAGAATGGGCAGCTCAACACGTTTGGAAGAGAACATTGACAAATCTTTTACATCAACTAACAGATGCTCATGTATGGCTAGCAGTTAGATAGGGCGAGTGGTTAGGTGGTTGTGCCACATTTTTGTAGCTGTTATGTATTTTTATTTTGGAGCAAGGGTAAGGATTAGACCTGCAGTTTGCATGATGAAATTGGTAGCAATCAACTTAAACTTGCTACATTAGCAACATAGCTCCACTTTACAACAAAGAAAAACCTCAGACATCAAACATGTCTTGCCTGATTGACCATGTTTGGAGAAAATGAAAACATTTTTGCCAAGCTATTACTTTAAGAGAGTACATTACATTTAGTGTTCCAGAGAGATACACATCTTAATGAAAGGTTTATGATGGAGAGTTAATCAGCTGCAAGCTAAGGGGTCTATGTGGTCTCTTCTCAGCATGTGGCTCCCCCGAGTGTCCCCCAACCCCAGTCAAAGGTGATCAGAGAGGGCGCTCTGATCGAAGTTGATAATGAACAACTCTCTAAGCTGCTCCATCCCACATGCCCAAATCTCTAAATCAGCCTCTATACAGCCGTAGTAGCATTGTGCACAGTATTGATCCTGCAGCGCAGGGTTTTTTAATACCTGCTGTCTGCAGTGGACCGCCCGGATGGGAAGTGACGGCTTTGGGTCTGATGGGTAAACACAGGGGCCCAGGGAGCGGCGGACACAATGGGGGCTCCACTCACCCTCCTCTGTTCTTTTTGTTCAGTTTTGTTTTCCAATAAAACAGCTGCTGAGTAAAAGAGGGACCCTGGTCAAGCATCTGCTGGACAAGGCCAGGAACAGGACATAGACTGGAATGAAGCAGAGGCACTAAAAGATACTACCTTTACGAGGGACAATTTAGATAAAAACAAATTTAAGTAGTTTTCTCTTTAGCCCAAATGTAGTTGGTCACCCAGGACATTTTTTTGTTTAAAGTTTGCTTCTGTAGCTTTACAGTGCAGTTAGGAGGCAAATAAGAGTCAAAAAGGAACAGAAGCCTATTTCCCACTAATTGGCAATGTGCAAACTGCATGCATTTTTATTGGGTGATAACTTCAACCTTATGTTCGTTGACATGCCGTGCTGATCAAATCCGGTGCATTTACATAGGATAAGCTACAACTGATGCACTACGTAGTCATTTTTATCGGTATACAAGCTCAGTTCCAGAAAAGCTGGGACACTGTGTAAAATGTAAATAAAAGTAGGCTGCAAAGATTTGCAAACCTAATAAACCAATTTTATTTAAAATAGAGCATAGAGAATATATCAAATGTTGAAAGTGAGACATATAACTGTTTCATGAAAAAAAGTAATAATTTTGAATTTAAGAGGTCATCTTTTTTGAATCTCAAAATAGTTGGGACGAGGAAACAAATGGCTGGAAAAGTAAGTGGCATTAAAAAGAAACAGCTGGAGGAACACTTTACAACTATTGTTTTAACTGGCAACAGGTCAGTAACATGGCTGGGAATAAATTCTGAGAGGCACAGTCTCTTAGAGGTAAAGATAAGCAGAGGTTCACCAATCTGCAGAACACTGCTTCCTCCAGACATCTAGAAAAGACTTTGAATATTTCATCATCTATAGTACATAATATCATCAAAAGGTCCAGAGAATCTGGAGAACTGTGATCTTTGGGCCTTCAGGTAGCACTGCACTAAAAACAACCATGATTCTCTCATAAAAATCACCGCTTGGGCTCAGGAACACTTCCAGACATCACTGTCTATGAACACAGTTTGGTGTGCCATTCACAAATGCAGACTAAAGCTCTATCATAACAATGAACCAGAAATGGCGCTATATTCCCTTCCCAAAGCTCATTTAAAATGGACTGAGGCAAAGTGAAAACTGTCCTGTTGTTGAGCGCATTCGTGCCTATAGAATTGGCAGCTTGCACATCCGGAAAGGGACCATCAATGCTGAAAGGTATATACAGGTTTTTGAGCAATGTCTTTTTAAGGGAAGGCTTTCCATATTTCAGCAAGACAATGGTAAACCACACACTGTATCCATTACAACAGCATGGCTTAATAGTAGCATCCTATATCGGACTAGAATGGGACATTCTCTCCCAAAAGTCCTGCAACTGGTCTCCTCAGTTCCCAGATGTGTACAGTTACAGCTTATGTTGTTAAAAAAAGAGATGCTGCTACACAGTGGTTGTCTCAACTTTTTTAAGATGTGTTGCCGCTATCAAATTCAAAATGACCTTGAAAATGAAATGGTACATTTACTCAGTTTAAACATTATGTTTTCTATGTTCTATTATGAATAAAATATGGGTTTGTAAAATTTAAGAATTGAAACTGTATTAGGTAGCACAGAAAAAAACAAGAATGAAGAAATAATGCTACTGGATTCAATTCATTTAATAGAAAACAAAAATAGATACAAAACAGCTTTGATACAGCATATTTACAGCCCATGGCTTTTATAATAGAACACAATGCCTTAAACAAACAGGGATCAGAAACAGTGTAATGCCAGCGATTACAGTGGGTGTACAGTGACTTAGTCACGGGATTAGCAGGCAGGTGTGTGGGCTAGGTCTAGTCTGAGTGAGTGTATTAGCCAGCCAGCTCAGATCCATGTGATTCATAGGCTATGCTTTTCTAACAAAAGGGGGGAAAAAGCCATCAGGTGCCTCTAGATCCGGTGAAGTCCTTAATTTCATATTAAAGGTCTTAACTTTGAGAACAAAGCCAAAAACAGCTAGTGAAACCCTCCCATTCAGTTAACGGGTCCACTGAAAGAAGAATTCCACCAATTTTTCAAAATTTCTGCATAAAATGTAAAAATGCTCTTTCAGAGTCAGAATTGTTCACAGCAGTGATGGTAAAAATCTGACATTCAAAATGTTTAATGCCTCTGAAAAGTGCCCTCACTGAAAGTTAGCACATGAAATGGTTATCAATAAGTTGCATGATGACTTAGACATGATTTTGTTAGCTCTGAGGTAAGGTTTTGGCCTAAAATACATTTATTAATTTGTTTTTTATCAAAGTGGTTTATGCAGGGTGCTATAAAGAAAATATTTCCTGAAGAAAGCATTTTTATGGTCTAATCACTATTTTACCATGATCGACATTACATACAAAAACTCAAAAGACTCACTGGTCATTTTGGACAGTAAATAAAGTGGCTATATTTATGCTGTAGATATTGCACAGTCTGATGCCTACAATGTAGCAGACAATGGCATAGGCAACACTTCACATGACTCTGAATGACTGCATCTCAACAAATTAAGAAATTCTCTAAAAATCACTGGAATTCCCCTTTAATTGTAGTACAGATAGATCACATCCACCAAACGCATGTATCATCACAGTTCCGAAAGGCAGGCTTCTGAAAAACAGTGTTAAACCTTTCACAGTTAGTTATGAGTCAGCAGAGGCGTTCCAATACACTGTTCCCTGTGATGGTAACATATTAGTACTAAACTTGATCTAGTAAGCAGAACTGTGGACTTAATACTGTAACAAATATCTAATTCTGTCTTCACCTGCTGTAACACTAACACTTTAGGCTTTCCAGCAGTGCAACATAAAGCCTTTCTAAAGCAGCAAAAGTTTCTCTCTTACCCCCCAACAGTCTACGTCATGGCACTATTACAACTGATGTGCATGGGTGGGGGTTGTTTTCATCAAAAAGGTACGGAGTAACACAAATATAAAATAAATAAAGTCTCTAAATCTGACAGAAGCATCATTTTAACCTCTAAGGCCAAGGTTCCCAATCCCACTCCTGGTGACCCCATGCTCAGTGAGACATTTTTCTTTTTTTACCCACTCCACACATCTGATCTAGCCCATGAGGAACTTATGTAGTTAATGAGTAGAATTAGGTGCACAAAGTAGGGAAAAATTGGTGTGGGGTCCCTAAGACTGGGATTGAGAACCCTTGCTTTAGAAGTTCTGCCTGAAAAGGGCGCTGATGGGGCGAAAAAGCAGGCTTAGTTTCAGACAGTGCTGTAGACAGTAGATTTTGTGTCAGCAAAGACTTGCATCAGGTTTACAGCCAGGTCTGCACAAGCTCCCCTTTTTACAGGCAGCAGTGGCATCTTCCCCTCGTTCTCCTTCTTTGTTCACGTCAGTGCAAATTCAGACCCCAACACAGCAGTGCATGACCCTTTACTCTGGCCTTGTTCTTCTTTTGCTTTCCCCTCTTTCGCTCCTCCGTACTCTCTACACTTTCCTCACGGTCTCCTTCTGTCAAGTCATACAGGGTGTGAAGGGATGATAGAGAGCAGTGGCTCAAGAAAGTCAGAGGTCATCTCTTGACTTTGGCATCCTCTTTGATTTTCCACATCATGAGCTCCATGCAGGCAGAGGCATCCTCACTAGAGTCATGTCCCTCCACTAAAGAAAGGTAGAAAAATAAGACATGAGAATGACACATTTTGAATATGTTTTGGACATATCGCACTCTTTAATGACACAGGTAACTACTACTTCTCCAGATACATGGATTTGCCCATAACAGGTGTGGAGTGAAAATGAGAAGTACTTGTCCAAGAAGTTTACTTATCTCCCAAAGAATCTTTAAAACACATGATGGTCAATCATTTGTTGGCGATCTCCAAGATGTATCTTCAAAGCACAGAACAAATTGGCAAATAGTGTAGAATTCAAGGTTTTTATCTACAGTGGTTCTTGGTTTGTGAGCTCTTTTTCTCATTCGAGAAACATCGACCAATATTCATAAATATAGATAAAGAGAACCCAATTAAACAAACAAGAATAAAATACTAAACTTTGCTCATCTATTTGTTGAAAAGGTGATCCAATATCACACATCTGTGAGTGGTAAAAGTATTTGAACCTCTAAGATAAGCCATACATTTGATGACAATCAGGTATCAGTGGGCACCCTGTATTTTTGGAGGGGATATATCAAAGTCTGGTCTGTTTGTGAAACTGTATCATGGCATAAACAAAGTAGATGACTAAGATCCACAGGAAATGTTTTGCTGATGCTCATCAGGTTATAAAAAGTAAAAAATAATTTAAAAAAAGTGCTGTACCATAGAGGTGGGCAACCTTTCCAAAAAGAAAAAAGAAAAAAAAAAAAAAAATCACATCACAATATTTTTAACCCACTGTTAAGACCCACAATCCAGGTTGCTTTCTTTCTTCTCAATTTTGAAATGTACTGTTGAGAAAACGGTCAGATTTCCCGACCCTTTTTTCACCAACAAAGATCACTCCAGGAACAAAACGTTGCACTGAGGTCACAAAGGAACACAGCGTAATTTTCAAACAACTAAAGCCCTCTCTCACATTGACTAATGTTATTGTTTATAAGGCCACTGAACAGCAATGACCTTGCTTGGTTCCCGCCCCCAGCCTGTCAAAAGGTAAAGATTCACGTGAGCAGAGTTTATTAGAACGAGGGCGCGGGCTCTGGAGCCGCGCAGAAAGTGTCTCATGTGTGGTGCCTGAATTGTGAAAGTGACTCTTTGTCATTGAGAACACACTCAAGCACCACAACGAAATGTGACCTCTGCATTTAACCCATCACA
>JBBPDA010000019.1:19714597-19736732 GCA_037974385.1 Arnoldichthys spilopterus | reverse complement strand
ATTTGCACATTTATTCATGATGTACCTCCCTGCCCAAAGAGCATGATTTTGTGCTTACCATCTCACAGTCCAAAGCGTAGACTCCTCCATCGCCATCGGCTGATAAGGACTTGCTGAAGGTTTTTACATAGCCATCAAAAGACTCCTTACGGCCGTCCTGAACGTGTTGCTGAAGATGAGAGGGACATTTATGCTTTCTCAATGGGGCACCCAGCAGCACCACACTTTTTACTTTCATCTCATTTTTGTCTTAAAGATTAACATTTTTTACATTCTATGCAAAACTTTTACTCAAAAGTCTTCTGATCACATAAAACTACTTGCAGGTAAAATCCAACAGCTGAGCTCTGACAGGTTCTTGGACAATTTAGAGGAATGGAGACATGTTACACTTATGGTTAGCATGATCAAGCAAGCTAGCAATTCGCTGGATCCTATAGTGGTGGGCAGTGGTGGCCTGACTGTTAGGACCGGCCTTTGAGACCTGAAGGACGCAGGTTCCAGTCCCAACCCAGGCGCTACTGAGGTACCCTTGAGCAAGGTACCTTCCCACTATACTGCTCCCTGGGCGCTGTTGGTAGCTACCCTTTGTTCCATGTGTGCACGTGTGATGGGTTAAATGCAGAGGTTGCATTTTGTTGTGGTGCTTGAGTGTGTTCACAGTGACAAATGCATTAATCAGAAAGTTACAACAAGGTAGTTAGCTGATCACACAGGCACCACACACAAAAAAAAACTTCTTGCAGGTTAATATGATAATGATACTGTCATTTTAGGGCTAAATACACAATAACCAATAAATTGGCCAAATAGGGCTGT
The DNA here is from genome assembly GCA_037974385.1 of Arnoldichthys spilopterus. NCBI lineage: Eukaryota > Metazoa > Chordata > Actinopteri > Characiformes > Lepidarchidae > Arnoldichthys > Arnoldichthys spilopterus. The sequence goes on along the minus strand of JBBPDA010000019.1, from coordinate 19,735,913 downwards.
CACAAAATCAGATTTTCTCTACATAATTATCACGGCCAAAAGAAGTCACGATAACAATATTATCGCAATGTACATGTATGTGTGTGCCACAGACTTCTTTCCACTATGACGTAGCACCACTTCCATGCGTGCGGTTTGGAATGTTAAATAATGTATGCTCTAACGTGTACTTGGAGTAAAACTATGACACCAGGTGCTGTCACCCAATCACTCTCACACGTTCTCCCTGGTTGGATGACGGTGGAGCGAGGGGATGCTAGTGTCACAGGGTGCTCTCATGCCTGTGATCCCTCAGACTCTGTCCCTTCTAGCTAGGCTGTCATAGTGAGGTCTGCCGGAGTCCTATTCGTAGTCATGTTTTGCACGCCTTGTGTTTATTTTATACCCTTACACAGACGCCAAAAAAGGCTTTTTTTTTTGTTTGTTTTTTATTTGACCATCATCACTGAGGGGAGCTGCCGACCATGCGTTCAGCCCGACTGACCTTCATCATGATCCACCTGCAAAGAGGAAATGCTGCGCTCCCTACCATCACCTAGGCTCCCAGCCAGGCCGTGCTGTCGAATAGATCGTCTACTACATTAGGACTAAAGGAGCCGCCCCTACCCTGTTCAGTTCTGATCTACTGTCCAGTGGGATCTTCTCCGGTTCCACCATAGCCATGAAACTTACGGACGGAACTAATGCAGCCTTCATAAACTGAGACTGTTTCTCAGCTTTTAACTGTTTATTTTACTGCCATCCGGCGTCGGCCATAGAAGGATGGGTTCCCCTACTGAGCCTTGGTTTCTCCCAAGGGTTCTGCATCTAGCTCAGGTAGTTTTTCCCTGGCCTCCCTCGCCTTGGCTTGCTCATTAGGGGCTCAGACCTGGGTTTTGTAAAGCAGCTTTGTGACAACATCTGTTGTAAAAAGCGCTATATAAATAAAAGTGAATTGAATACGAACTGTTGAAATAGAGTTAATGGAGACTCAAGATTACAGCTGCGCTTCAGGGGGATAGAGGAGTGGGAGAGGAGAAGAGGAACCAGGGTAAAAGTGGGGTCAGTACTGGATGAATTTATCAAGTGGTACATCATTCGGGCTCCACTTTTCATATTCACAAAACCCATAGAATGAATTAAACCCAGCGAGAAAGGCCGGTGTCTCCATCAAACGACAAAGACGATAAAGCTGTTTAGGCCAAAAAAAACAGTTCAGTACTTACTTTCGCCACTTGGCACCCAGGAGAACCCACAGCACCAGAACAGCAATTGTACTGAGTCTCCCAACCTCCTGGCGCTAAGAAAGGAAAAGGGAAGACTCTGTTGTTGTATCAATATAATTCAATGTCAGATCAACTGCCCCCTACCATTTACTTTACATTTTGTATAGATTTGCTCTTATGATCAGGGAACGCCACAGTCTTAGTTTTTAGCTGTGGTACAATTTAGTACAGTTATACCAGTCACACTCTTAGTGTAATTAATGTAATGCTCAGGTTTTGCATCGCGCACACATGCAGCTTATAAATGTTTCTTTAGCAGGATGCAGAGGGTCATACATGCCATCAAAATATCCTGGTAAAGAGGAAGCAATGTTTTCAGCTCCTTCATCAATCATATACAAAAATACACTCCTGTAATTTTTCTCTTGATAAACTGTAAAACACAAAACCTTGTGGCTAACTTTGCTAGCCATGCCGCGTAGCTGCTGCACAGAAGCGACCATGCACGAGAGAAAGGTAAATATTTTGTTTTGAAATTCTTTGTAGAATCATGTACACAAAACACTTCTGCGATGCATTTCTGGGTAAAAAGTGCATTTGCAAAAGAGATTTATAATAGCACATGATTTTCATGCTTTTACTCCCAATCCGTTTTAGATTATCGACTTTTTTTTAATCCGTAAAACACAGAATTTAATATTATGAATTAAATAATAAAACTGGTCAGCTAAATTTCTTTGGATTTGTGCTCACAGGACATAAAGACTGAAGGAACATATAAAGTTTCAGATATTACATTAATAAGAAAAGATACATTACACCAGAGTTAGCAACTAGAAGTCATTTGATATTTTTATGCTTAAAATTAAAATGTAAAAAAATGACCATCCCTCATACACACACACACACACACACCTCTGTATCTGCGTAATCTGCCCCAGTGGTGGTTGCATTCTTCTTTGCGAATGCAGTTGCCCTGGGCATTGATTTTGTATTCAGCTCCACACCGGCAGCACACCTTAGAAAAGGCTGAACGAACAAAAAAACTTCAGTGACATTTATTTCAACGGCCACGAACAGCTCAGCAAGATTGTGTTAAAAAGGTGGTAGTTACTCACTATTTTACTGATGTAATTACTGCAATTAACTAGATTACTGTACGTTAACTTTACCATCAGCAAAACGTGTCAGAAGTGCAAGTTAAGATTTAAGAAATGTAAATATATAATTTAATATAATTTAGATTCAATTTCAATGTATAACTGAAAGGACACATTGTGTACTCTGCCATCTTGTGGTGGAATGATATAATTCCTCAAAAAGCATCAAAACTGGTAGATGACGAACACGAGAAAAAAAGATTTACTTCTTACTAGGACAGATATAAACCCTGTACTTTTTGCCACTTGTCTATTACTTTCAGTGACTGACATTCCATCCATATTCCATAATTTTCGTTTTTTTATTATTAAATGTAACCTTTTGGTTACCGGAGGTTAACTGGATATATAAAAACATTTTGGGTATATAAAATTTGAAAAAAATGACTTCATTAAAAAAGTTAATACATTTGCTGCAGTAAATGCACTTACGGTCATTGTTTTTCTTCTCAGGGAGGTTATAGATGACTGCATAACCCAAGCGCTCTGGATTGGGTCTGGGGTACCCATGCTCCTGCAGCTGTTCCTCAGTCAGAGCATACTCTCTCAGTTTTCGGTACAAAACTGCCCCTGGAGAAAAGAAACACATTTACATATTCAAATGCCTACTCGTAGTATTTGTCTTTATGTGAGATTACATAAGTAACCATGAACGATAAGCCAATAAATAACAAAACACCATAAATTGGAGCTTGTTTAATCTAAACTAAGTAGCACATCTTAAAAAAGTAAAAATACAGCAGTGCATTTATCTGAAGTTGAGTGGACTATATCCATTTGGGAAATGATTATAATAAACAATAATAACTATAATGCAGCAAAATGAAAAGTTCTTGGCCAAAACTAAATCTGACAATACATAAAATCAATGTACCAAAATGATTACAGTTTGTAGGCTAAATGTGCTATTTAACATATGTTCATGCTTGAACTGACAGAGCTAATTTACCCTCAGGGGCCAAATTTCGGGCATCCCTTGGCTATAATAATTTTCTAACTAAACCATTTGTCCAAAGTAAAATTCTTATACTAAAATAACCAAATTGACCCATTTGCTGAAAAAAAATCAATCATAATTGGATCACATAATGAGAGCAGAGATTCACATCCCTGCTTTACCTTTGAGGTCTGTATCCTGCTGTTTGCCCATACGATTGATGGTGTAGCTGGTCGTAGCTGCCAGCCGGCCACCCAGAACACCTTCATGAGACTGAGTCTTCTTATTTGCTGAGCCACCTGTCTTCTCTGTGGAAGAGCAGCAAAGGTTACTTCACATGGCAACATTCTTAAACAGAACCTGTAAATTGTACTCAGTCAGGATGTACCAGAACAGTACAACCACTGTACCTGAAAGCCTGTAAACTTTACCCAAATATGATGCCTCATATTCTAAACTCTTCCACTACCAAATATCGTCGTTACATCACTATCACTTGATTAACGTGAATTATTTTCACAAAAAAAAAAAAATATATATATATATATATATATTAACCATAAACTTGCACTCTCTATGAATCAGTGTCACCTTCTTTCAATTAAAATGATAAGCAGGGAATCAGCATGTTGTTACAAGTTCCCCACAATAAGGGGGCGCTATAAGCCATAAAGTACTTTCTGAGTGCCTTGTTAAAAAAACAACGAAAACCAGCAGGATTTCATAAATGTAGGTTATGAATTGTGTGCATATGAAGTAAATGTTTGTAATGTTAAAGAACTGTTCAACTAACCTAAGGCTGAACAGCTCAGCATACAACTAAAAATCGACTTCAAAAAATACTGAGGGTTGAAAACTGAAAACAGCACCACATAAAGCACTTTGCATGAATGTGATACCTCAACATACAAAGTGAAGAAAGGATTTCTACTTACACTAGCTCTAACTTTAACACGGATTTTGTAAGACATGATTACACTACTTTCTTTACTTTGTATGTTCTGTGCTAGTGGAAATTTGCATGATTGATTTCTCACAATTGTTATCAACATGTCTTGAGAAGAACCTGAAGAGATCTACATATGAAGCCTACGAAATGATTAGCTGATCGTTGAACTGAATAAATGATCATTCATAGTGAAGGCCACAGTGGCTGCAAGTTCAAACCAATTAGCATATAAATCACACATATCTTATGGAGTCTATGGTTCTTCTTTACAGCTCATACTTTCAAGAGTAACCTTGAAAGCTACTGCTTTTGTTAGGTTGCTCCTGAAAGCACTGTTCAGCACTGTCACAGTAACAGCACCTGAGAAGATGGGCTTCAGTCTGCACTAACGCAGATGGTTTGAAGGGTCAAACCATAAAAAAAGTCTGAAAATTTTTTTTTAACAGATCAGACATACTGGTGGTAGGGGGAGCAACGGCAGTTCCCTTGCTGCGGATTTTCTTCAGTGTGTTCACTGCAACATTCAAGTAGATATTTTTACTGTTGCTCCTTTCATACACTTGCTTCTCTTCATCCAGACCCTGGTAAAAATAACAGAAATAACACCACTTACCCTACTGTAAGCACATAATGCAGTGTAATTTATTCAATAATTATTTTTTAAAATCATCTGATTGTTTATTGAGCAGGAAATTAATTAAATAATTAATTGAAACAAATTAGACAATCACATTTATGATAAAGCGCAGTTACCCATGTTCGGCTTAATAAAGAAGTGCTTTAACTCAGCTGCAACGCTTGCTTCAAAACTTGAAAGCCAAAGATTAGAGAATAAAGCTTACCATCTTGAAAGCGACTTCCTCTGAGGGGCAGAATTTAAGACATTCATCAATAAAAACATTGAGGTAGCGCTGACGAATATTAGTGGGCACTTTGGCTCCAAACTCTGTGGGAATGACTGGCCGCTTCATAGAAGAGCTCTTTATAAAACAGAGAGCCAGAGAAAGAAAAAAATATCAGTGAGACACTCATTGTACTGCATCTAAAGAGTTAGCTGTGTAATGATACACCTATCTTCATGTTCCACTTTTTGATATATGTTATATGTTTTACCATTGTTACTCTTAAAGTAAGCCCCAAACAATAAAAAGACCCTAGCATGGATTGAAAGAAAGACTAAGGAGATGCTTCAATGAGACTGATGTCTTCAATGAGACGGACGGTGTATTACCGTCATATTGTTTCATCTGTTATTCAATCCTTCGAATTATCTTAAAAGGCATATACTTTACTTCCCTTTTATAATATAGTTTGACTGGTCTTTATATATATTTTTACCTTTATTAAAATATTGTTTTATTCTGTGGCTGACAAAAAAAAACTAAAAATCTAAAATCACATACCACAGACTAAACAAGCTCTTTAACTCTGAAGAGCCTCATATACATAGCAGCCCATATGTGATTACATGCAGTGTTACTGAGACCTTGAGGGTAGGGGTGTGAGCCACTCTCTTCTGTGCAGAAGTGTACATGGTTTTTGACAGCATGGCAGAGGACGTGTGGGATTTCACTGATGGCTGATCTGCAACCGTCTTGGCCGGCGACAAGACCCTCTGCCCAGCTCGCTGTGCATCTCTCAAGCCTGCAAAACATGAACACATCGCAAAATCTTTAAATTACAAACAACACAAACCGTTTCATCAAAAAGGATCATCTGGTTAACCTTACATTTTGATTTACGTGTTTTGTGCATTTTGTTTTATGTGTGTTTAATCTGTAATCAGTGTAGAGCTACAAAAACATACCATTTTTCCAAACATACCATTTTTTACCTATTACTACTATTCATCTGGAGAAGAGTTGGTGTGGGGTGCACCATATATACAACATTTCCCAGCAAATGAAATTTTTGATCATATTACACCTTGAACTGTACCAGGTTTTGCAGAGATTAAAGCGGGGTTTGGTCGGTGCATCACCCTCTTCTTCTCCCCTGTAAAGGCAGGGCTTGAGGGGGTGCTGTTTGTGGGACGTGAAGATGCAGCTGCAGTTTTCACAGCTGCAGCGAGCTGTGCTGCCTGTTGCTGTGCAATCTGCATACGTTGGTAACACACCTCCTGCGCGGTCATCCTCCGCTGTGGCTTCGGCAAAATGTTGAAGGATGTCTCTGCCTGAACGACGTTTAGCAACAGTCAATAATCAATCGGTTACAAGATTCCCAAATAAATATTCATATGCTTGGATGTGCAAAAAGCTGATATTCTGAAGTAGGATGCAAAACCAATTCTGAGCATTTTTGAAAGGTTACATGTATTTTCCATGTAGGAATATTCTCTGCTTTTGCTACATTTCAATTAATGTGATTACCAAGAAAATATGGACAAAGAGAAGCTGTAAAAACCCTTCCTTTGCGTGAAATGACAAAAATTCTTGTGGTAGTACAAAGCACTGGTGCAAAGATTAACAGTAAGAACAAAACACTCACATTTCCTTTGACCTTGAAATGTGAAACTCTTTTCTTCTGGCCAGGAAAGAGTGTGGTTAAAGTGCTGTGTGCATCCTGATCTCCCTGCTCCTCCCTGGGTGGCTGAAACGAACACAAACATACACAGATGAAACTAAAAAAAACAACAAAAAAAACACCATGGGACCAAATAAAAAAAACAGTTAAAAAGCCCTTAAATACAGACATGACGCAGAACTGTTGTAACATGCTGCTGCAAGGCTCACGCCTGTGCACTTTAGCAGCGTGTTACAACAGCTCAGAGTGTCTGTGTTTTAGGGCTTTTTAACAGTTTTTATCTAGATTTATACCTCACAGTCTTGCAATAACTTTCCTGGAAGGGCAATACACTCCTTCCATGTGCATTTTTCTTAGGTGCAATACTTAAATATAGCACGATAGTGTCTATATAGCGGTTTACACAGTATATAATCAGTATATAGTGTAAAGAATGTTTATATAGTATAGAGTTTTTTGACTAAAGAGCAATTATATTTAATTTTATTCTTTTTAATTAGTATTATTTTATTTAGATTTTTCTTACTTTTTATCTCTTCCTGTTCCTTTTTGTCTATTCTGTCCGTCTAAGCAGTTATAACCAGCAATTCGCTCTGGGATCAATACAGTTTTCTAAATCTGAATCTGAACTAAAAAGGTAATTTTACTATTTAAATTGGTCAGGGGACATGGAACCTGTCATATGGACACACCCACTCTGATATTACAGGACTTTTCCCCAGATGTTTAGAAAGTCTAGAGGAAAATCATATTAAACCTGAAAACGTTGTTACAATAACTCATGTGAATCTGTTTACAGAAGTATTTAGGCATGATATTTAGGCATCTACCTGTTTAGCCTGCCTGCCTTTGTCTTCTGTTTTAACATCCCTGGACTCATTAAAGATCCGCAGGCACTCCTCCATAGGATCAGAGTCATAGTCCACATCTGCCTGCAGGGAGGCATAATCCATAGAAACATCTCCTTCGCCATTATCATCATGATCATCAGCAGCAGCATCATCCTCATCATCCTCCCCCCCTCCATCCTCAGGCCAATCATGATCTTCTGATGAAGAGGCAGCAGCATCTGAGGCTTTTCTCTTGGTGCTGATCAGGGTGCCTCGTTTGAAAGCGGAGGCCGACTTCCTCACTATACGCTCATCTTCCTCATCTTCCTCATCAGGGCTCTCATCTCCAAAAAGGTCGGCGTGACTAAGCAAACGTGGCTTGGCCTTCGGTGCTTCTGCCACTTTCTCCTCCAAGGACAAGCTGCTTTTTTTGCTCTTGGCTTTGTTGCTGTTGCTACTGCTACTTCTCCTTTTGTCCTTCTCTCCTCCTCCGCTCTCCAATTTTCCATTCTTCTGCTCTCTGTATTTGCTAGATTCTTTCTTGGATTGATCCACCTTGTCCATTTTGGGCTTCTTGGCATCTCCCCGTTCTTTCTCTCCTTTCACCTTCTCTGTATTCTTGCTCTTTCCCACTTTTCCCTCTTTGCATGCCAACTCTGAATCCCTCTCTTTGGATCTGGCCTTCTCTTCTATGGTCTTGCTGTGGCTCTTTTCTTTTTTCACACTTTCCTGAATTTGTTTCTTTGAGGTTTTCTCCAAACTGGAGCTTCCTTTCTTCTCTTTATGGCTGCTGCTGCTTTTTATAACAGACTCTTTGCACTCTTTCTTAGTTTTTTGTAATTTACTACTTTTTATATGGACACTACGTCTAGTTTCTTTTTTATCAAGCGCCTTGTCATTTGACTCCTCAGCGTCCAGGTCAGATTCAAAGTCTTCTGACATGGTTTCCTGAGGATGTTTTTGTGCACTACCACTGCTCTTTGCTACAGATCTCCTGCTACTGTTTTCAACAGAGCTAACAATGCTTTTCCTACGCAGCAGTCGGCTTACGAGTGTGGGCCGGTACTCTGTTCCAGAGCTTTCCTCATCGGACTCAGTGAAGCTGGCTGTGTACTTCGGAGGATCCATTGGGCTTGGGAACGTCTGTTTGGGCTTCTTTACCATGGGTACGTATTCTTCGTCCATGCTTTGTTTTTCCCGCCCTGTAGGGTGCATTCTCTTTCTCCCATCCATCTCTGCCACCACCCCTACGAAATCTTTTCCACCCTTGGCAACTGGTTTAGCAGAAAAGTTTGAGAGTGGATCATACTCCATGTCCGTGGAGGGTTTAGAATTGTCCAGTGTGTATTTACACTTTAAGGAAGACGCGGTGTCAGCGGGAGGGATACGGGATGCCGATGGTGTTTTTTTCACTCCTGGTTTGGAGACGGCTGTGGGTACATACTCCATTGAATTAGCGTGGCTGTTGGCCTCAGAGTCCAGAGTATATTTGTTGGACCGTGGGGTAGGATTGTAGTCAGCAGTTTGGCCCATCTGATAGTTCCCTGGATCATAAGCATTATGGGATGATGATGATGCAGAAGCCATTTGTCTTTTGCAACCTGCTTTAATGGAGCTGCTAGCAGGCTCATATCCCTGGTCCCCAATCTGTGAGAGCTTCTTCTTGTCCTTTTCCATTTCGCTTCGCACTGCCTCAATGGCCCGGTTGACAAGCTCCAGCTCCATGGCCTCCATGCCCAACGCTGGGCCTGCAGACGGATCTGACGCCTCTGCATTGTATTGCTCCTCTGGTCTAACCACCTCAGGACTGAATGGATCATACCCTTGGTCTGAAAAGAAGAGTTTAAGAATCACAGTGAGATACAACCAATTAATCTTTTACGCATGTTTTTATTACTCACTATAGTGATGCCAGTAATTAGCATGACCACCATAAGCTGTACATTGTAATTAAATCATCAACTTACTTATCAGTGAAGTGATGAATAGTTATTTTTCTGCATTTTATTTCAGAAGTACCCTGCTCATGTATTTAAGAAAAAAATTCCAACCTCTAGTCCTGACGTCCACTTGTGCTGCCCAGTTTGAAGTGTACGTATGTCATTTGACTCAAGAACTCAAGAAGTACTTGACCTCTACCTGACAATGTGGCTTATTAACCAATATGAGTCCCAGTCCTTGAGACCCCTGCACTGCCCATTTGGGGTTTCCTCCCTATTTTAACACACCTGACTGAGCTCCAGAAAGGCTCTATAATGTACCTGACAGGTTTAACCTGGAGTAGTGAAAGCATAATAATGAGAAGTGCAGGGGTTTTGGAACTGTAACACATCCTAGAATGTAATCAACAGGCACCTGAGCTCCATCATTAGCTAATTATCTTGTTCTCTTAGAGCCCAATTGTCTTTCAGCAAAGGAAACGCACTAAAAGTAGCCCTGTAACCCACTTGTTCAGCCATTTTTGTCTGTCCAACAGAACAAACACTTAAAAAGATATCCATATAAATAAATGCCCATTTACTTCAAGCAGCCAGGCTTTAACAGACCTAACCACAGACACGGGTCAGGAGTATCAGGACTGCAGCAGTAACGACTTGTACTTTTCAGGGATAGTTTCACTCTACATTAAACGTGTGGATTTGATTGCATCCCGCCACACGCACGTAAGTGAGGTCAAGCACTAATTAACAATGACTTTGTACTCCATCACAGGTTGAGGCTTGGGCGGGATAGCGTTAGGCTCATGTGCGGACGCTCCTCTTTGTAAAGCGTCTCTATGGAGACTGTGCATGCTGGGGGATGCCCCTATCGGCTGTGGGCGCCGCGTAAAGGAGCTGAATTCGCTTCTTAGCAAAAGAGTCTGGATATTTCTGGACATATCGTGTAGAAGATGGAAAGTAAGCTCCAGTCACCGTTTGAGCCTGTGGGAGTCTCTCTGGTCCGCTTACACCCGCCGAGTCCCGGTGGTCGCGAGTGTCTGAAGTGGCAGTAGGGTCTTTTACAGCCGGCCAGCGGACACTCGATCCCGCGGAAAAAGCCAGTGGACCGCAGCATGCTCTCATAACAACTGTTCTCCAAGTAGGGGGAGGTGGAGGGGGGACTTAACTACCTCGCCTCTACCACTTCTGTAGCTTTTAAACGCGCCAGTTTCTTTCCCTTCCTTCTTTTCCTTTCTCTCCGCCAACAACAACACAAAGCTGTCTAACGCGACGCCATGGTCCGCTAGCAAAAAAGCCCCCACGGTGGGAGGAAGCGCCCGGGTTTGACGTCATAGGGGAGGCCGCGCTTTTTGCCTGACTGTAGTTATGAACTCAAGCAGGATGGGCGAGGGAGCGCGAATGTTTGTTGGCCGGAAGGTGCTTGCGTAGAAGGGCTAAACTACAGCGCTAGTGCAACAGTAATTAAAGAAATGCCTGTGTTACAAGTTAATGCTTACAGTCACGTTTTCCGCAGTGTTTCTGGCTCTATGACCACATACAGGTCTTACCTATGGCGGAGTAGGTGTTTGGTTTCTGAGCGTTTTCTGTCGCTTTTTTTGATGTGAGAATAGCCTACAGCAGGCATGTTTTCGTTTCGTTCTTCGCCCACTTGGTGTCCCACACTAAATCTACCATCATGTATAAACCTAATTTTTGCTTTGTCATTGTTATACACAAAATATTTAGTTGAAAGGAACAGGCAACCCAGATAAATCTTTATTGTTCAGCCGTTACACACAAGATGAAGCGTTGGTCCGGTCTTCACAGGCCAGTCGCCACTGAACTCCAACACCAGTATGGTGAAGTTTGGACCTCCGACAGAAGTTGGACTCCACACCCTCCTAAAGTGAATTGTCTTCTACACAGGCTAGAAGGACACTTTGGATTGAAGTACTAACGATGAGCTACAGAAATACTAGCAACTGCACATCATGTTAAAAGGTGGGGTGGGTAAGGGTCTCATCTGCCAAGGCTACACTGTACAAAGTATGTACACTTAATCACAGGGGCAGCTTTAGATTCTCATTTCAAATAAGCAAAAGCACATCTAATCATTTGGTTGGTCTTCAGTCAGTCAGTGTTGATAGAAGCCACATCAGCCATTTGCAAACAGACATCTTGTTTGAAACAATGCCCATCATCCACACAATGTTCATTACCAGCATAAAACCACACAGAAATGCCTTAGATTCAAAGGTGCTACCAAAATCCAACTTGAGATTAAATCAGTTCATCCAGTAGTTCCATGTGGGTTCAGTGGATACATCCAGCTTCTGTCAGCATAGGAACTGAAGTCTCACACATGGTTCTCTCAAGAGCCTTTTCAGTCTAAAAGGAAACACTAAAGCCCGAAATTGAGGCAAAAAGCAAAGATGAATAAAAGTAAACCCCCCACAAACAACTTTACAGACTAAAATCAACTTAGCAGGTTCCTTTTCCCAGAAATACCCATTTGAAAATACAAGTACACTTGCATCAAAATGACTGGAGCTCATTAGAGAACATGATTAGAGGACCTACCTCTGCAGCTTTTTAGCACCTGTAGGCCACATTAGATACACTTGCCATAAGGGTTGGTTCAGATCACGGTTCTCAACACACAGGCAGTGTGGCAGTTCAGACAACCACAGTCATATACACCTAATGCAGCGCCCTACTCCATCTCCCTTTATAAAGTACTTCCCACCTGGAAACAGTCAAGTTCTAATTATTTGGGTGTGTCCACTGGTCATGTGCCAGGAACAGACTATTAAGGAAACTGACTTGTTTATTTCTGGGGTTCCCAATCTCAGTCCTGGTACCCGCCACTAGAGAAAAAAGAGAAGAGCATGGGATCACCAGGTCGCGTTACATTTGGCCAGGCTTAAGTTTTAGACAGGAGTCAGTCGTGTTGCTAAGTATAATTATTTCACATGTTTTTGTCAGCCCTTCCTAGACACCAGCAGGGAGAAACTCTGGAGGAAACCCCAGTGAGCAGGGTAGTTTCTAAACATTTGTGTAACATCTTAAATGTAACATCTTACACTTACCCCAGGAACATTATTTTGTTTGCAAAATACTGCTTTATTTTCTCTTTTTCAATTTTTGGACTAGGGAAGATGACTACCCCCATTCACCCCCTGTTTTTAAGAAGAAACATCTACCTAATACCCAAGCAGATTTCATGAGGACAGTGACCAATGTTTTCATATGTGGGATTTGTTGTTATTGGGTAAGAAAAGACGCCCAAGAGCAAACTTAAGTGCTGATATAGTTAGCGATGAATCTGACGTAGACTTTTCTTGACTTTCTCAAGCATGCGTTTAAAACAAAAACTTTTTAAAGGGACCCTTGGTGTAATGGGACCATGGGAATTTCTGTCCCATTTATAGCAGCCTGTGTGCCAGTGTGGTCTAAGCATGGTCTAGATCAGCTGTCCCCAGCATTTAATCAACCCAGTGAAGTACACTAATTGGCCACAAAAAAGACTGAAGTGAATAACACTGACAATCTTATATATTAGGCAGCAAGTGAACCGTCAATTCCTGAAGTTGGTGTGTTGGAAGCAGGAAAAATAGGCAAATGTAAGGGTCTGAGTTACTTTGTGATGGCTAGACGACCAAAACAGCAGGTCTTGGGTATTTCCAGTATGTGGTTACTGCCAACCAAAATGGTCCAACAGGTGATGGGTCATGGGTGCCCAAGGCTCACTGATAAGTATGGGGGAAAAAGCTAGCTTGTCTGGTCTGATCCCACAGAAGAGCCACTGCAGCACAAATTGCTGATAGTTAACATCAGGTATGACAGAAAGGTGTCAGATCACTGGGGCTGCTTATGCTGAGAGTTCAATGTTTTTCTTGCCCTCCAAATCTGATCTCAATGTAAATTTGTCCAATTCATGGAAGTCCAACCTAGGACTTAAAGGATCTCACTTCTTGGTGCCACATGCCACAGCACACCTTCAGATGTCTTATAGAGTCCATACCTTGACTGCTCAGATTTGTTCTGATGGCACAAGGGGGACCTACAAAATAATATGCAATTATTTTAATATTATTGTGTAAAATGCAAATAGAATGCAATCAGTGTAGCATATCAACATTTAATTGACTGTACAAACACCAAAAAATTGTGCACCTCAGGCAGTTGAGGCCTAGTGGTTAGTCCCAACCCTGGCACCACTGAGGTACCCTTGAGCAAGGCACTGTCCCGCTACACTGCTCCCCGGGCACTTTTCATAGCTGCCCACTTCTCCATGTGTGCATGTGTGATCGATTGAACACAGAGGTCACATTTTGTTGTGGTGCACTTTGTTTGTGATTAAGTGTTTTCACAATGACAAACTTTTCACTTCTCTTCAAGAAGTGCATGGACTGAATATACTGTGTTAATTATGAGTTATTACAATTATCATGATAATTGTTATGATGATGCAGTGGTTGTGGTCTGTGGCCTGATGAAAGTATAGATGATTCACAACTCGAAGTGACCAACAAGCTGTGAGTGCACAGTGTGTAAATATCCTAGGATGGTTGATCTGCTACATATACTTTAATCAACAAGACACTTCCATGCCATTACCATATCACTGCTGTACTCAGAGTGGTCCATCTGACCAGTGGTGGTCCCCTTTCACCAATGGGCATCTGATTAATTGTGCAGAAACCGATGAGCTGCAAAGTGCATTGGTAAGGTGTTTCTGACAAAATGGCCAGTGCGTGTGGAATTTTGGTCAGGGATGAGCTTTCTGAGTCCTAGACCACATCCAGCTCAACTCACCAAGACATTGACAGGTTTACTGAGCCCTCCATGACCAGAGTTCAACAAATGGTCAGAGATGTGAGACTTGGTGTGCACTCACAAAGCAACCACTAGAGGGAGACATCCACAGTGATGAGGACTGACATATTGCACGAAGATGCTGGAGAGATCTGAATCGGGACTGACCTTATACACATAACGACACAATGTGGCCTTGTTGCGCAACATAAATTCCTGCTGAACCTCTAACTTCCTTCCAGCCTGAAAACTTGCCTACTGTCCTTAGCACATACTGCTGCCAGCCCTCGAATCACAGGTCAAATGTACATTGTAGAGCTGCAAAAGATATGTTGGATTATCAAACTGTCCAGACTTTCTTTTGACCTGCATTGAAATAAACGCTCCAGTGTTTTTAGACCTAATCTCTGTCTGACACACCTGTTTCGTACAGCTGATTAGCAAAGAAAATTATTTCAACACAGTCTGTGCTTGACTCAAAACACATGGTAGAGGCCAACTGGTGGGGTGTTTGTTTAAAGGAAGAGTTTGGCAAAAATATATATTTACACGATTTCCAGTTTCCTTAGTAAGTCGATCAGCCAAGACATGTTTTGGAGTTCAAAGCTGGCTACTTTAGAACTGGAGCTAAGAAGCTTACAGGTATGTGGTTAACAATCATAAGAGGTCAAAAGTCACCCAAATCATTTCTGTGAATACACCCCCGAAACTTCTCTCATCCCACTCTGTCTCCTTCCTGCTCTTTATTCAAGTGGTGTAGACTTGTCAGTGTGGCTTAGGACACTGTGTGACTATGAACAGAATATCAATGTGTAGCCGAAAACTTTGGGCAGCCTTCTTTTTTTAATAGACAGCAGGGTTTGTCACAAGCCCACTCAGGAGTGCTACGCTAAAATCAGTTTTTGTAAACGTCATAAATACTTATGAACTTGATCAAACATCAGTCGTCTCCAGGTCTGACATTGTCTAAAATTATGTTTTGTAAAATTTTATAGCTCACAACGAGTCAACCTGTGTCCTAAACCACATAGAGAAGTTTGTGCTATCTTGATTAACATCTGGGTGCACTTTGAGAAGGCTGAGAGAGGTTTTGGGGGTGTATTTATAATTCTGGTCACTATTGACTTCTACTGTTTGCTAGCAATGTTACCAGTGCTGGACCAGAAATGTCTTGGCTGATCAACTACACCTTGGGCAAATGGAACAGTGTGCAAATTGGTAAATATGTGAAAGTGAAAGTGACTCATTGGGAACACACTCAAGCACCACAACGAAATGTGACCTCTGCATTTAACCCATCACACGTGCACACGTGGAGCAGCAGTCAGATACAAACAGCGCCCAGGGAGCAGTGTAGTGGGACGGTACCTTGCTCAAGGGAACCTCAGTGGTGCCCGGGCCAGGACTCGAACCTGCAACCTTCAGGTCCCAAAGGCGGTGTCCTAACCACTAGGCCACCGCTGCCCACCATATGTATAAAAATATTAAAAACTATATGTAAATATATTGCTAATAAACCATATATGGTTACCATCAAATTGTGCAGCCAGATACTGTGCTATTACAGTGTGGTTGCATCACATAGACTGGAAGAGTGAGATTTGGCCTTGCCAGTTCAATGAACATGCATAACTGGAAGCACGGCCCTGCATTGTTCTGAAGCCCATGTTTACCCAAGTAAGATCACGCCATGTGCCTTCAGCTCCGGTGACTGGCAGACTGACGCAGGCTTGCTAACATCTGATAGCACTTTCCAGACTGCCTAGCCTTGGAGATAAAGTGGTTTTACTGGCAGCAGCATTGTTTGATGTGGCCGTGCACAAAAACTGCTCCGCAGCACTGAATCAACACGAAAGGTGGTGGCAGGATGTTTTTTTACTGTAAATTTTTAACAAGTGCAAATACCTTTTTATGTGTACTCACTATCCGCTATCGTCCGCTCATCGGCCCACTACCCCATTCTTTATTGGTCAGTTTCTGACCACAGTGCCATTAATGACCCCAATATTATTTGAGTGGCAACTCTCAACCACAGGTGTTGGTATGAGTGTATCAAGTGCTAGACTGAGAGTTGTCCACCATCCAAAGGTATCTGCCTAAAAGTAGCTTTGTGGTCCAAAACTAACCATTGATGACCAACACAAACTGTGCAGCAATTGAAGTTCTACAATCTTTAACTGTACTTCAGCAGGGTGTAGCTATATAGCAGGATGTTCTGTGTTGTGTTCGGAGTTCATGATCATGCTCACTTGCTTGAATACATGATCTGATTAGCAACACTAATTAGCAATTAGCAATACAGGCTAATCAGCAATGACTAAAGTCAGACAACAGCTTGTGGTTCAAAGGGTTTTATTGTTTCTTTTCATTAGAAAACAATACAAAATTCTGCAACAACAGTCATAAATTTTGCTTCGAGTGAACTGAAGTCAGCCACATGGTACAGTAAAGTGCTTCTTTATATCAATGTTTTGTCATTGTCCTGAGGGAAACCCCAGGCAGGGGGGTCATTACATGAAGTGAAACCTTTCAGTTATTCAGAATCAAAACTGCCTAACAGGAGAAAAGAGGTAAGGGACATTTCTAGGGAACAGCCATCAATTCTGCTTTATGTTATCCAGCTAACTGAGAACGCCTGCTTTGTGAAATACCCCATCAGTTTGAGTTTTCTTCCCATGAGTAGTTTCGGCTGTGGGAAAAACAGACAGTGCTGACCAGAAGTGAGCCGGAAAGGCTCAGGCCTTTAGCCTTCAGGCTAGAGGATCACAAAAAAGTCACATTACCATGAAAAACAATTAAAGAGGAGAATTTAAAAAAAAAAAGCATCTGAACCCCTTTAATCTCAACTACATCTGGGAGATAAATTTCCACTCCAAGATCTCAAGTTACAGCTATATTGCACAAGCTGCACAGTGGAACCTCAAACAAAGGTGTTTTAAATGCAAAACTCCCCAAACCCCCAGTTCTTATAAAAAGAAAAGAGAATGAAATAAATGTGGGAATATCAGCTCAATATCCCCAACTCATCCAAGGCAGTCCATAACACATTTATGGGGAAAACAGTGGCGACTCGTGTCAGACACACGTGGGCTGTTGAGGTCAAGCCCGGTGCCACACTTCTTTGTGCATGTTTGAGAACAAACTTGTAGTCTGGTATCTTTGTAATAGAAACAAGACAAGAGTTTTATAAAAAAAAAGGCAAAAATACTGAATCGCGAAGTGGTCGAAATGATATTTTCCAAACCAAGAGATTGCCTTATTTCAGCTTATGAATGTTTTTTTTTGTTTTTTTTTTGTTTTTTTTTTACATTTTTCTTAAACTGGTTTGTTGTAGCAAGGTAGTTTCCCGAGCAAAATGTGAGAAAAACTGCTGCATATACGATTCAAGTAAGTCTTACTATAAGACATAAACCTCCATAAAAGATGCAACTGTAGAAAGATAAAAAAAAATTACAATCAATGTCCTATTCTCAGCTAATAGGCTCTTAACATGAGGACTGCCATTCATTTGATGTTACTCCCCACAGAACCACACTTATGAATGATGCTCACTTAACATTCAACAGGATTATATGCTTAGATTTTACTTTTTTGCCTTCTTATTGGTGAAATTAATGCTCGAAAACAGGTACAATTTAGAAAAAGAGCTCACAATCTGAACGCAGATGCCTAAACGCAAAATAAATGTGCTCACTTTCTGACAACCCTTCCTTCTCTCTGACACTGTTCTGGGTCACCAAATAATTGTGTGTGTGTGAGAGAGAGAGAGAGAGAGAGAGAGAGAGAAAAAAATTCAATACAAATACACTAAACAACAGTGAAAATCGCCATTGGTGGCCTTTTCTCACTTCGGCGGTTTAAAAGTAATTTTAAAAAATCGTACTGTAATATTTCAACTTCTTTACCTTCTGTCACACTTTTGTACTCCCAACTTAACATAATACATCAACATGAATACTTAAAAGAGCCTTAGAAAAAAAAAATCAGGCCTTGCACCTGAACATTTGAACAGCACCTGCTTATACAATATAATAATAATAAAACAAAGCTTAAAACATCAGTGTGGCACAGTTTCAATTGGAGTTACACAAAAACAAAGGTAAACTTTAAAAAGAACTTTTCACACATTTATACAGCTACATTTTCTTGGAAGACCTTTTTTTGTAAGCTTTTCTGGTGGGTTTTTTTTTTCTGGAATGCTTTTCCATTTTTTCCTTACTTTCTATAAAGGCTCTCTCTCCGGACTTCGCGGCTTGTAAATGCTTACTTATTTGGCAGTTGCCCACAAGGCAATGGTTCACAACGACTCTACCATCAGACTGTGGCATCAGTACCAAACTGAAGTAGTCACATTCTCCTCTAGAGAGAGAATTTACATTACCTCAGCCTCATTCCATGACCAGCTGGAGTTCACATAGTCACTCTGACGAACCTGTGCTTGCATAACCACTTGGTAACTCCCATTTGCGAATCTCCCCCCCGTAGTTTAATTTCTATGGGATTCTTTACATGTGCTGATTAATATGTCCTGAACCAAGCATTAGAAGAACCTAAGCAGACCACCCAGTTATGGGGGCATGCTTATAGAAGTGCACTTTCAAAACTGACATGTTTGCAAGCACTCTGGCATCAAAATAAGCGAAGTGCGTTTATTATTTTGATACTGATGCCCAATCCTTTTGTGTTCCTAATGGTCTGGTGTCTGGATTATCCGCTCATGATTGGTTTTCAGAGGCTTTGGGAGGGAAAACAGCAACAGCAACAAACTAAAAAAATATATATATGACACTAATGGGGTGAGGCACTGAGAGCTCCACTGAAGTCATGCCTGACCTGATTTACCTTCATCAGGAGTTGCATAAGTGTGTATGAACCTACTGATGATGGGGCATCTGCGCACATACACACACGTACAGGCAGAAACATTCCTGAAATGAAATAATGTCTTCTCATTGAGAAATTATTCACAGTGGATCCAGTTGTAATGTGGAAGCAGCACAACAAAAGGAGCAGGGGGGTGGAGAGAAGGGGGGCTGTGGGTGTTGTAATCCTTTGGTGTCTGAGCTGGCTGGCTTCAAAAATTCTTTGCCTTTTAAATTAAAAGGGAATAACTAAAGCAAATCCCTCCATATACTTGAACCTACATGTGCCCTTTCCCAAACCCAGTGGCCAGGCTGATCGGTGAAGTGCTTGGGCGGGCCTGAGGAAAGACAGGAGGGAGCGCAGCTGGGTCTGGGGCTAGCCTAAACCGTTTCATTTTTATTACAGGAATACTTCACTCAAAAAATATCAATGTGATAGTTAGCAAATGAAGCTAATGGGCACCAGTTAGCTTGATCATAATCACACTTTTTTTTGGATGAACTATCCCTTTTTATGAGGAAGCGAGGTGACATTTGCATGAGGGGAACAGAGACAGAGAAAAATCTCTCTTTCTTGCTGACGTCTTGAAGTGGTCAATTGTCCAGTGGGTTGAACAATAACCAAATAACCCCCCGTTCTCAGGCACAGTCCCCGATGATAACCAGCGGAGCGAGGAGCTGGCTGAGTTCGGCAGCTGAGACTGGTGCCCCCTTCAGGAGGCTGCTCCTCTGCCGTCGTTTAGCCAGTTTGGAGGTGGAAGGAGGAGAGAGCTGCATGGAGCAAGCACCCACCGTTACCACTTGAGGCGGCTCCTCATTCTGTTGCTCATCCAGGTCATCCTGTTGGGCAAGTTGGCGGTTCACAGCAGCTGCCTGCCCAGCAAAAAACGTCAGGTCCTTGGCGCTGCTGTTCCTGTGGAGAGGTTGGAGAAGCATGTGAAATGAGTAAATATGGAAAAGTATCTTTCCTTTTCTGTACCACACATTTAAACCTAGATTTGTTTATCATTGTTCATGTCTGTAAAAGCAAACAGCGATAAGAGTAAGAATCACCTTTGAAGCAGGATGGAGGATGGGATAGAGCCAGGTGCACCCTAAAGAAATGAGAGGGGGACATTTAAATCTGGTTCCAGTTTTTAAGTCTCTTATTTTAATTCATTCTTACATCAGCAGGCCATCGAAATGGTGTGTAAGTGAGCAAAAGACAGGGTTGATACGCCTCTGTAGTATTTCATTGTGACAATACTCCCAGTCATGACTAGTTAATGATAAAGTCTTGTTCCTCACCCCTTGGACCCATGGGTGCTGTAGAACCTGAGCAGCACTTAGGCGGTTCTTTGCGTCCCGGACCAGCAGTTTGGAGATGAGGTCTTTGGCACTGGAGGATATATGAGCCCAGTCCTTCTCTGGAAACTCGTACTTGCCCTCCTGGATACTCTCAAACAGCATGTTCTGGAGATTGCAGAGAAAACAGCAATGTTATTCCTTTCTGTAATATTAGTTACATGGAGTCAAAAAATTCTTTAGACTAGTTTGAAATGCGGGTGGATATTTACGCACTAATGGTTATGTGTTAATACTAACAGCTGACACAACCAGGACATATATAAGACCCATGAGCTTTGAAGTTGATGCTGCGACTGCTAGAGGTTGGTGATTGGTGTTGTACCTGGCAGGCTTGGCACGGCTCCCCATTCTCCCAGCCACAGTCACTTCCACATCGGCCCACGAAGGGAGGGTAGCCGCTTAGCATTATGTACAGGATGACCCCCAGGCTCCACAAATCACAGCGCTTATCATAGATGGTGGCTTCCTCGTTGAACGCTTCCACTACCTCGGGGGCCATGTACTCAGCTGAACCGCACTGCGAAGAGAGAGGAAAAGAGAGTCATATAGATTTATTCATTCACTGCCACCAGATTGATGCAATAAAACAACACAATAAAATACATATAAGAACACAAAGATATTCCATGTCCTGCAATAAGTGCATAATATAAATGTATAGACAAAGAACAGAATAAGACCATAATATATATAGAACAGCTGTTTCACTGGGTTACCAACAGTATCACGAAGCAAAAACCAGGAATTATGGAGGCTAAATAAAAAG
>JBBPDA010000019.1:19695414-19714497 GCA_037974385.1 Arnoldichthys spilopterus | reverse complement strand
TATAGAACAGCTGTTTCACTGGGTTACCAACAGTATCACGAAGCAAAAACCAGGAATTATGGAGGCTAAATAAAAAGAAAATTCCCTTTTCTAAGCAGGTGGGTGTGCCTGGAAGCTTATGTTGACTGATACGAGTCATGTGCTTTGAAGGCAAGCCCTTGGAGAGTCTTAAACAGGCCGTGTGAGAGTCACATGGCAGACATCACACAGAAATGAGATTACGGATAGGTCACAAGAACAGGATCACCCCAAACGGACATTAATAAAGCGATCAATAGCTAATTAGCCCTACATTTCAGGATTAGAGTGACAATTTTTGTCTGTGAAAACACCTTATATATTTGAGAAGAGGACACGTACATACGCATGTACATTGCATATGCTTTTATTCAAAGATGTTTTTACTTGTACGTGTTCCTTCTCGTACAAAAAAATCCCAGGGTTTTGGGGTGGGGGGCTCTAGTGGGATGACTACATGTTTGTGTGTATGTGTGCCACATGTGTGTATGTGCAGAACGTGCAGAAACGCCATTATGTGACTGAGGATGAGTGAGTCACTGGAGGTTTTGAAAGCTCAGCTGAATGCATTCAGTGAATACTTTTGCCAAGGCCGGGCCGCCTCCACCTCTGAAACTAGGCCAAAAGCTCAGGACGGGAAAAAGAGGATTGAGTGGCCCAATAGCAACAACAAAAATAATAAAACGTTCTTACGTAACACCAAACACACACCCACGGCACATAAACACATATACGCCCTGCCACAGACATGCATAACCCAACAACTTACACGCTCCAAACAGTAAAATCTAAAATGAGCAGGGTTCAGCAGGTCATCGGAACAAAAATATTCCCTCAAGCTGAGCAGCCCTGAGGCCAATCCCTTTAACAGGAGATTTTCTTCTACCAGAGTGTGTGTGTTTTTTTAAAAGAGCCATTTCACTACATTAAGCACCCATAATTATGAAACGCAGGCTGAAACCGCTGTTATGAAACAGTCACTTCTGGGGCATTTTTTTCCAGAAACCGTTAATCTGAAGGAACTTAGTAGAATTTCTGGGTAAAGTCCTTGGGCAAGCCTTTAAAGTAGTTCATTAGCTTAACAGCTACTGGTGGTTTATGAGTGTTGTAACCTCCAGCAAACCTGAACCATAACAAAGCCAGCACCAAACATTCTACAAAAGCAGGGTGCACTCATGACCAGACTGGGTCTGTGTGGTAGTGAAAGCAGTAGTGTTGGGGGTTACATTCATAAAGCAAGATTTTCTCAGTAAACTGGATAATCTATGCCAAAAATGAGGATGTCCCAATAAGCATGCTCCTGATCTCCCCTTGTTAAAGACACTTGACTTGGGTTAGCGTTTTCTAGATGAGAAATCTTTATTAACCCCTAGTGGCACATCAATGCGACATATGTGCATTTTGTTTTGGTTTTGCCTTTCAGGCTGACGGCCTCTCAGTGCGCTGAAGCTAGCGGAGTGTTTGTGCTAGGTAGCTCGTTTCTTTTGTCTTCCCGAAGGCAGCTGTCGTCGTGCTCCGCCCCGCTGAGCCCTTATGTAATGCACTTTCGCAGTGCAGGAATCTGCAGACAAAGACTCCGCTGTTATAACTCCCCCCGCCTCCTCCGCCACAGCCTGCGCCTGCTAGTCTTCACTCTCGCTCTTTGCCTCGAACACAACTTTACAGCTGCCCCCACACTGTCCTAACAAAGAACGCCCCCCCCTGCCAGATCTGCTCCAGCTGACTGAATAAACAGTATCATAAACTATTTGAAGCAGCACCAACGGATGGAACTGGAATATCACAATCAAACAAAGGATGGCGTTTTATTTCCCTTTATATTCTATTCATTTCATTCTATTTTCTTAAATATTCTATTGTGGCCAGATGTTGGTGTATTTTCCCTTTGCTCCCATATTGCACATCCAACAAGAGTCAGACTTGACATTAACAAACAACTCTATCATATTTTATAGTTGTTGTGTGCTCTGGAATCTACAGCCTAGAGGTATGAGGCTATCTCTGTTTGCACTTGATAAGGAGGGGGTTGGCAATGATACCCTGCACTGCAGATTTTCACTTTCAGGCTCTAATACATCTCTGATGGTGTAAAACTAGCAAAGCATTGCATCAGGCAGTCCCTCTGGCACAGGCAATCAGACTGCATTAGAAAGATAGAAAGATAGAGTACACATAAATCACCTGACATAAGCAGACTTGTTGGCAAATGCGGGGCTTTCCTGATCATGTGATAAGGAAGTGGCTTCTCAGCTGGTGCTGGGCATTTTGGCATTTCTCTGAGGTTTGCATCAGCCTCCTGGGCTGTCAGGTTACCCTAAAGCAAAGCTCTGAATTTCCCTGCATCTTTGTTTATGTGTGGTTGCGGTGTAGGTATGTATGTGTGTGTCTATGTGTATGTAAAAAGGAGTCTGAGGCATTATACCGCTCAGCCTATGTGGTTGCATTTCTCAGAAAACCAAGCTGAAGCTCTACCACTACCTCTGCTGTAGAAGAGACTTACCTCTTAAATAAAGACCCTTAAAGTCTTCCCAGTTCTCTAGCATGCATACTTATTGCAGACACTTCTAATACGAACATACGTTTTATACACGTTAACTCATAATAATGTCACATTAAATTATATAACTTAATTTATAATGTAACTATACACAAAACCTGTAACTAAATAAAAGACTCTGAATCACCTACAGTACATACAATCATGGTACACACAAGTCTACACAGACAAAGCAAATGGTATGGTCTTAAAGGATGGGAGGACAAGCAGCTACTAAGCATTAGCATCTGGCTTTGTAGACAGTAAAAAAGAGGCATAGGGGATCTGATAAGATTGATCCATCCTAAGCAAAACAAGCAGGGCGCATGTTCCATAGTTCAGCTTAAGCCACGCCCCCATTAACCTCCCCCAGCTTTTCCTCCCTCTGAGCCATCCAATCGCAAGCCAGTTGCTATGTGCTGGGGGGGCTACTTCTCGCAACACCCATCTCACTACCACTCTTCATTGGCGAGGCAAAACAAAGAAACAGCTTCGAAAGAGGTGGGTGCAGTGAAAAAGTAAAAGAGCGAAAGGCACAGGCCAAGGCATGAGGGGTGAAAAGTGGAAATGGAACTGAAGTTCCAAATAAGCCAACTTCCAAGAACCAAGAAGTACTTTTTGATTCCCTGTTTGATCACTGGGTCTGCTTTGGGCCTTGAAAAAGGCTGTTTGCACAATGTGTTCCTGGAATTCTGGGGCCAAGCAGATTTCAGAGTCTTTTTTTGTGTATTTTCTTTCCTGAGAGGACGATAAAGCGCGTCCTTGTCTGAATGCCATAATGATTGCTAAAGGACAGGTTTTTGTCCTGTAGCTACTAACTGACTGCAATCCTCTCATTTAAGAAGATAGTATACCATTGTGAGTCCTATGGCCAGCAGTAAGATTATACTCTTCTGATGAGAACCACACTGGACAAAAAGCGGGGGATCCTTCAACACTGCATGGAATAAACACGTGAGAACCCCCTTTGCCATTCTGTCCACAAATAGTCTGGAGCTTTCCAACGAGCTGCAGGGGCAGGGCCCAACTCAAGTTACACCAAAAGCCCCTAGCCAAACATTTCTTTACAAACCATCCACCCCCATCCATCCAACTTCTCTCTTCCCTTCAGTGTCACCTGTTGTCATCTGTCTCAATTCATTTAGAACCATGTGGGAGGCAGCAATAGCCATTTAAAAGAACACACACACAAACACAAACACACAGTTAAGAAAAACAGCTGAACTTCGCACAGTGTTCCATTTTCAAGTTCAAATCCTAACACCTTATCCATGAGTCACTTTCTGTTAGCTGATAAGTAGAAGGACATGCAGATAAAGCAATAAAGGATGTAAACTAGAGAAGAGAAAATAATGCTCTGATAACTTTAGCTAGCACAAGCCCGCCTGGGCTATTTGCCTGACTCAGAACTTTCCCTAGTTCAAAACCTTCCCATTCACACAACCAGCCCTTGACCTCACTGTTCTGCCGGATTTTGCCAATGAGAGCAGCCCATTCAGCTGACACCACCCAGCACTGTCCAATACCATGGAAAGACTGGGCCTGCAATAAGGAATGGCATTGTAAAAATGCACAGCTTATCTGTGTAGCCATCAGAAACAACAAAGCAGGCTTGGAGGCCTTAACAGTCTAGAGCCTTTCTATTAATTCTGCTATAATTCAGATTCGTCAGTGAACGTCATACTCTCCTGATTGTCAGACTAGTTTAATACTTTAAAAGACTGGCTGGTCCACACTTCTACTGTAGTTAATAAGCAGCAAGCCTTCAGATATGGAGGTCCAAAAATGTGAGGGGTTAAATAAGAGAAAGAAAATGTTATAAGACAAGTGAAAATATATGCACTGCACCTACCGGTGTGAGAAGCTCTGGGGTGGAGATGGGAGAACTGTCACTATTCAGCTTGATCCCACTGCCCAGGTCGAAGTCACAAATCTTTACAGGCGAAATCTGAAGAGGAAAGAGGCAAAAAAATGTTTAAAAGTTGCCTCATGACTTTCCTGTCCAGAGGACGCTGGCCGAGAGTGACCGTTTGGAATGTTTGCCTTCTAGTCAATCAGGCGGAAACTTTGTCTATGATTAATCAAACTCTCACAATGGCAAGCGCTGGAGTTCACTTTCGTTGTGTGATTATGCAAAGCTTGCTAATGAGCACATAAAAAGACAAGAACAAACACAGACAAAGGCTTACCCTGTCCTCATGTTCACATAAGATGTTTTCAGGCTTTAGGTCTCGGTGGGCCATCCCTATAGAACACAAACACATATATACAGGATCATACATCAACTCTCCAGGGTCATGAGGATAAGAGGGGATTATGGGTGGGATAGTAGGGGGCACTGAGAGCATCACAGCAAAGAAGTTTGTTTCCAACACTGTCTGCTGCCAGGGATGGCTATGAATAGAAAAGCAGCCCATGACCCAACTGTCTTTTTGGCAAGAGACAAAACATGAGACTCCTGGCCTCCTTGCTATTCTTCCAAGAACTTCAGTGGTGCATCTTTCCAGTTAAGTGGCCGAAATAAGACCGAGAAGCGCTTCAATCTCTCTTTCATCGAGCTACTCTATGATTTTCTACGTAGAACTCCTGAAGCAACTGGTCCCAAAAAAGAGGTAAGCTTTGGTGAGAAAGGTACAGAGAAAACCCCAGAAAAGCTACAGTTCTTCTGTTAAGACCTTCCCTCACCTTTATTGTGCAAAAAGTCCAGTGCGCTTGCGATGTCCTGCACCACAATGCTAGCTTCTTGTTCACTGAAGTGTCTTCTCTTGTGAATGTGGGTCAAGACGGAGCCTAGGGAGGGAAAAAATAACACGTATGCATTGATATATGTTAGCACCACATACAGGCTCAGTTATTTTAAGCTCAGACCCAGACTAAGGTACCAAAATATATAAGGTCTGTACAGAAACAATCCACTTAAAAGAGTAAAGTCACAGATATCTTACATGGCCTCACCTGCACAAAATAAACTGAACTCTAGTTTAATTTTATTAGCATTATCATGTACCAGAAACACATGTACAGTCTAACACTTAAATATGTAATTTAAGGGATGTGACTGAATCATTATGTACCTCAGCAAATTATACAGTATTGCTTTTTTCCCATTGCAACAGTATAGCAGTATGCCTTGCGCTACACAATCTGGGTCAAACGGGTATGGTCTGGGTATAGGCATGTATGACGCAGTTTGCTAAAAGGCAATACTGCTAAAAAGCCCTAAAATGCCTAAGGGTCAACTTACCTCCCCTCAGCTTTTCAAACACCAGGTAAAATTTATCCTCCTCCTCAAAAAACTCCACAAGCTCCAGAATGTTTCTGCAGAAAGCCAAAGACAGAAAGCTGGGTGTTAGATTTCAGGTGCGGGCAAAACAAAGACACGTCAGTGACGTCTTCTATTGAATGATGCATGCATTTAGCCTGGTTTCTAGATGAATAAGTGTAGGGTAGATGCCTATAGCGTTACACAGCCATGTTGTTTTTATGGAGCTGAATCTATCTGGGTCAGTCCAAGCGTCACAGTCAAGCAGACACCTGATGCAGTTCTCACAGCTTCCAAGCTTCTGTGAACCTCTATGCTGTTCAGTCATTATGTCCAATTGAAGGTGTGTGTTTGATGCTTTGAAATAGTTTTTCTCTCATCCTTGTTTACTATAGTCTAATAGTTTACCAGTCTAATTGTTTTAAATAATATAAAATGCATTTCCAGTTTAGATTATGTCTTACTCTGATGTTATGTAAGTCTACATCAGCAGAGAGGGCAGTATGCATTGGCAAAACACCAGCTTTAAACACTGTATTACCTATGACCCTGGCACTGATACAACATCTCCACCTCCCTGAACACACGACTTCGGCTGTGTCCCGGTCTCTTCTCTATAATCTGGAACAGGAAAGAGAAAAAGGATATTAGGTTAGGATCACAGAGCAGCAAAACAGCTCACCACAAGCCTCCTAATGTTTGCCATTGTAGTTTTGCCTCTTGTTTTCCCAATAACCATTTGGAACTGCTGCATACAACCACTTCGGAGCAACTCTACAGAAATCGGCTTATCTGCTTCTTCCAGTCCACCAAAATAAAAGAGACACATGTTGTTTATCTAAAAATACTTAACCCATATTTCAGTCTAAAGAGCCCCAAGACATAAAACACAAGGGCCTCACGAGGTTCATTCATGTCAACCTCCCATGGCAATAAAATCTCAACAACAACAGTACAAGCTAAATTTAGTCTGGGTGGGTATAAAGAACACAGTTCTGCTCAAGAAGCCAAATGGACTGTTGACACTGAATGGCATTGCCGTCCTGGACCCCCTCACCCCCTGTCTGCATGCTGTGAGCTGGACGTGCAGCTTTTCCTGTTGGCAGGATTAATGGTGCTTTTAAGGGCAGAGCACCACACAATGTGGGACCAGGATTAAAGCCCAGTGTCTGGGCTAGCACTGCATTCTCCAACAAACCACAGCACGGCTGCAGCACTACTGAGTCAGCAACCTCATAACAGCAGTCCTTCTCCACAAAAAACAATACTAACAGCAGAGACACTGGTAAAACACCTAAAGATTGTAAGAATAGATTGCTCACAATTTAAATGGTTTGGCATCCACAGTTTGCACATTCATTTTGTGGAGGAAAGAGTCCCCTAAATAAAACTTAAATGAATTACACACAATTTAGTTGAGGGCATTGTATCTTTTTGAATGTGCAAATGGACATAAACTCTGTGAAATGTGGCATGTGGTGAACCAGCAGAGACAAATTCCTAATATATGTAAAAAAAAAACGCTGGACTTTGAAAAAGGGGGGCAACGTTTAAGAGATGGGGGGTGTTCAGGTTTAACAGTCTAGTGAGGGGTACAGCACTATAAATTTTCACAGTAGCTTAGACAGGGAGGCCCAACAGAGCCAGACAGCAAGTCTGTAAATCAAGCCAGTCTTGTAAACATGATGCCTAGTTTCAAAAATCACTGAACATATGCAGGGGGCAGGGGGCTGAGGCAGGCTGGCTAGCGGGCTGTTTTTATTCAGACTTCCCTTTTGTTCAGACTGGGATACCAACACCAACCCCCTCAACGCCACCCTTCAGGGAGGGGGAGGGGTGACCAAGACATCTGGTCCCAATCTCCCAACCCCTTCCCACCCAAAACGACCTATTGCAGATAACAGCCCAGCATAGCATAGAGGATAGCAAAGCTTTTTCTGCAGATAAACAATACAGAAGCATTTGTGCGTGTTTTCCTGAAGCCCTGAACACTTTAAACATACTCATGTATGCAAAAGCAAAGAGTAAATGTTTAAACAAAGTGAAAAATTAGCACATTTTTGATCATCAATGCTAGACATGAGCTGACCTGCCTGGTCAAACTGCTAAAATGTTTGTCAGTTTTAACCCCACTTAAACTAGACATGCAATTTCCATTCTGAGACTTGTAATGATCATGTAAATGTAAATTTCCAATAATACTTTCACAAATTAACAAATCTTTAAAAATAATACCGTTTTCAACTTTTGCTTCATTGCTAGTATATTTTTTAAAGAATGAGTCCTTAGCATGTTTAAATGTAGAAATGTATAGCATTTCTGTTAGCTGGGTTCCACAGGCGAACAGAGGAAAAAACGCAGTTTTAGCACATTTTGTACCCACGCACACGTGCATCTGTGAAAATCAAAACACCCACAGTATTTCACAACGCTCAACTTCCTCAAAGTATCACGAGGCTACATGCCTCAAGCAAATAACGTTTTTTTTTCAATCCACGCCTTACACCTCGCACCGCGCAAAAAAAAACACAGAAAAAAGAGAAAGCGTGTAAACGTTTCAGGTCACAACCTCAGACCAGCCCCCTTTTATCATACATGCCAGAACAGAACACGGTGTTCCCGCCACTGGTCAGCCTGCTGGCCAATGGGAGTGAAGAGTGGGGGAGGCTGCAACAGCAGAGCTCTCTGATTGGCTGCCTTACAGGACGGTCTAACCAAAACAACGGGAGAAGTTTCTCTGCTGAGCCAGCAATGAACGTCCGCACAACAACAACTCGACAGTTCATAGCTTATCATGAGCGTCCGCATCGCTGGGCAAAACACGCAGTCTAGCGAGCCAACACAAACGTACTTTTAGGATAAATTACATAAAAGGCCAATAGGTAGCTTGCTAACCAATAGAACTACAATTGCGGTATGCCTTCTCAAACAAACAACGAGGAAAAGACGGAATGCGCCCACACGCAACTATACGCGACTGCCACCCAGTTCGCTTCTTCAACACGTGGCTCGATTACCAGCGGACACAAGACACTGAGCTCACTACCCAGAGCCCTATGAAATATAACATCATAACACCAGATCATTCTAGTCGTAATAATAGCCGTGCACATGCCACTGCGGCATGCAACACAAAACAAGTATGTTCACGCATCCTTGTCAAAGGAAGGAGACCAGTTCTCAGCAACATAGCTGATTATTCCAAGAAACAGCACGTGTGCACGTAGCCTTATCCCCCCTAGGACAAACGCTGGAGAACCACTTTTAAATTGTTCACATTCCTCAGATAGATCATAAAATTAATTGCACCTAAGCAATTCAAATCTTAGAATTAGATTGTTAGAATCTGAGCCAGATTCAACAGGGAACATGTGTCTTACCTTCACAGCATATTCCTTGTGGGTGATTTGGCTGATGCAAGTTAGGACTTTTGCATAGGCTCCCTCTCCTAACACTTCATCCTGCAGCTTATACACATCTGAAATTGAGGAAATGTAATATATTGTAATTGTACTGTAAGAAAAGATTAGTATATTTTTGCTGTTATATAATAAATAGCACTTTATAAAATATTCAACAATATCCTATTTTGCAAATATCACCATATTTATCATGAGTACAATTAATGAAGAAATGCTTTTTGAGTGCTGCTAAATCTGATGTAACCTGTTTTGACTATTTCTGACTGGACATTGTACTATTAGGAACTTTGCACAATATTGTACTTGGTAACCAGAGAGAAAGCACATTTACAGAAAGAAGATTTACTACTTACTAAGGTTTAATGTATTCTGAATTAGTTAATAGGCCTTCGGTTATTGCCATACACACCCTCAAACCGTCCTGAGAAGCTGTCTGTAGCCCGGCACCTCTTTTTCTTCTTATTTCGTTTCTTGGCATCGGGTATGTCAATTGGCTGGCTGGATGGCATGTCTTTACATTAACACAGAAAGAATGAAAAAGTCGTTAAGAAGGTGATCCTTTGGGACAGACTCTAAACACAGGCAGATGGAAGACACAGGCTTAACTATAAAAAGCACAGTAACACACATTGAGGCAACTGGACCAAAAGCAAGTCAAGAAGTACTGACGCTTTACTGTAAACAGTAACTGTGTGGGTTTATCCCACATCCCAGCTATAACACCACAGATTTGCCAAATTAACAGTTAGTGTGTGTATGTGGGGTCAGTGCACTACATAAACATGGGTTAATAATGTTTAAAAATAGGGCTCCAGCTAGAAGCACTGGAAGAATATAAGATGAAGACATGTGATCATGAAGCCTAGAACTTACCAGGGCGGTTGGAACAATCAAAATTGAAGGCAGTTTCAAGGAGGTGGGATCCACTTTTGGTAAATTCATCCGATTCAAATGGATTCTGGCCCTGAATGGAAGACATATTAAATTCCATATAAACTCCAAGCAAAATATATATATATTTATATATATAATAAGTAGTCCCAGGTACGTCCTTGCTTTTTAAAACCACTGAGATGAATTTGCAACTTGCAGACATTTATCCATTGTTAATATCAGGCATTATCCACTCAGTTAACAGTGGTCATTAATAACTGATGTATAAATGTTCTATGACTCCACTTGCAGGCAACAAATATTGCAGCACATCCATAAAAGCAACTCCAAGTGTATAACAGACTGCAGCATCACCAGTATCACCAGAGGGAAGAATTGTGTGCCACGGCCAACACACCTTGAAAGAGCGATGGAATCCAGTTACAGCTGCAATCTTGTTCTGCACCATTTTTCTGCTGAATCAGTGACTTTTTTTGGATTGGTGGCTGGTGGCAACAACGGTGGTCTTTTAGCTTCAGTGATAAATTTCACTTAGCTAATTGACGTCTGGTGACCGTGTGCATCAAACGGGAAACCTGTAAGAAACAAAAAAATATATAACTTATCTTGGCAGTGTGTTTTTACCTGTATAACATGTCATAATATTAGAATAAATACAAATGTGACAACAAAGAACACAAGACTGGTTCTTGACTTCTCTGTGTACTCCAGCCAGCTTATGGATTAGTTCAATTCCATCAGACTAATCAGCTGAGCTGGGTATTGGTATATGTAAATCCTGAACCTGAACAAGAAGAGAGATTTGGAAATTGCTAAGCTAAAAAACACATCAGATCACAATGTATTGCTTATCTATATATACTATTATTTTATTACCAATAAATGATAAATTACTATAAATTACATATTGTCTCATACATACACACACACACACACACACACACACACAAACACACACACACATATATATATGAATTGATATTACACATATTTATATATATATATATTTATATATATATACTGATCTGTAATTTAACGTGTGCACTGCAGTAGTTCTAGACAGAGGTTTATAGCTATATCACAACTGAGTCAATGCCATGAATAAGAGCACGTACAAGCATTAGGCTTCTGGCTCTGCCCCAACATGCCAGCCAAGTTGCACTGAGGGCCAAAAATAAGCCCATGTGCCCTGTTTAACTAACTTTACAGCCTATCACGTTATCTTTGCCCACGAATTGATATTACACAGTCACATAAGGTGTGTATATACACACTTATTCAGCAGAAGCCATTGGGCTTACTGAACACCAGTGATTTCCAAAGCTGATCCTGTATTCACCAATGTACTGCACATTGTACTGGGTTTTCCTGCTGGAACACACCCTATTTACTCGTCACCCAAATCCTTAACAATCAGTGAGTTTGAAATGTGTGTTAAAGCAGGAAAAATACATTAACATGTAAGGAAAGGGAAGGCTTGAAAGACCCTGCTTTAGACCATATTGCCAGATGGCTGCCTCAGCCAGTCAACTACCATTAGCTCAACATAACAACAACTTGCTAATGTTTGTCAGCCGCTGCCTTTAAATACACACTGCAAACATGACCGTTACAAATGTTAGGCAAATAAATCAGTAGCTAGCTGGTCAGACAGACCGATAACCAGACAGCCACAAAAAAAACGTGCATGCTCGTCCTTGACTTATAACTTAGCATTTCTTCAGGCTAGCGTCACCGTTACTTTGAGCTGCGCGTTAGGCTGACTCGCGTTATTCTGTTTTTCATTCATTCGCACAGAAAGCCAAAGTTGCTAAAATGCACAGCAACCAAAATCACAAATGTGGGTAAAAAAAATCAAGTAAATGCAGACTTACCCCGTTGTTGTTGGTGGCGGTGTTTTTTCGTTTTAAAGCTCCAGTCTGGAAGCCGTTGTGGGACCCCTCTGTGCTTTGGAAAGCAGCAGATGTTGGCCGTGGGCTGATGGGGCTGATGCGTGGAAGGTGGAACAAGCAAAAGGACACGAAGCCTTTTATAAGACCACAGCCCTCTTCGGTTAGTCCAGCCCCCTTATCCCTGTAAACAGAGAGGGAGAGAGAGAGAGGGCGAGCGAGCGAGAGAGAGAGCGAAAGAGAGAGAGAGGAGGAGTCACGTGGTCTTCTGACGTAGCTTGTTTAGGGCGGGGTTTGTGTCGCTTTGTTTCTTTTCTGGAAGAATAGGAATAAAACAGTTGTGGTTATCACTTATAAAACGTTTTGAAAAATCAAAGGTCTTTCAAACCACCTCATGCTAAACCGTCCAGACTTACAGCACACGTACTATTTGCGTTCTTTGTTACAGACTGCATATGGCTACATCCTGCATGATGCAAGGCTCTGTAATATCTTAACCACTGCCACCAAAAACCTCATGAGTAAGCAGAGGGAAACTATGAGGCATGGCCATTAAATAGTACCTACTGCATCTTACACATGATTTCAACATAAAGAAACAAGGGTTGGTAAGTTACACTCTGGTCTAAGATCCACATGAAGGTATTAATTATGTGAATCAACATTGGCTGCAAAAAAGAGAAAAAAGTGAACTAAGCACATTTACTCAATAAAGAGCATTTGGGATGTTTAATGTGTTACGTTTATTTAAATTATAAGTTAAAAGGGGCAAAAAAAATTAAAGGTGACCAAAATACTGAATATGATGAGATAAAGTAAGTGATAAGAGATTTTTATTGTCATTGTATCAGAATACAACAAAATTTGTTTGGTAGCTATCAGGCACCAGCAGCAGAAGAAAGTATACTTAAAATAGAAAAACAGATATAAAAAGTGCAAAGTACAATATAGTAAATAAATAAATAAATAAATAAAATCCTCAAGTGATACAAACTCCCTTTTTAACCACACAGTCTGACCAACTTTAAGAACTGCTTCAGAATGGTGCTCAGGTAAGGTCATAGAAAATATGAAACACATGAACATTTAAATTTTCAGCTCTTCAGACATTAATGAGTTCAAACACGATGCCAGGTGAGGAAAGAGGATTGAGATAGCGTGGAGGAATGAAAAACGACTGCATTTTAATCCTGGAATGTTACAAACACAATAATGTGTATTGTAGTGTCATAAATCACAGCCATAGCTGCACACAACATCTTTCAGCACACTGGTTTTAACAACTGCACACACAAACATAGGGACAGTATTAGGAGGTTCAAATAGGGAATTGTGGGAGTTTGCGCGTTCTTCTGTGACACTGGCACATTTGGCAGACTGCTGAGTCAAATCGAGCTGCATGGGAGACTCGCATGACAGTGTTAATGAAATGCCTCAGCATCAGTTCGCATCTTTCATAAAAAGCAGACAGAAGGTGGGATTTTCTCTGGACAAATGCAAGCTTAAATTTGGACCCACGCTTTCTCGCAAACCATATTTTCCAGGCCTTATCTATGTTTAATTTACACGTTTTGGTTCTGCACTGTGCATGTTAATGTATGTGGAACGTTCCCATGACATACTCGCTAGACTGTATGAACTGTGAGTGAAATGTCACCTCTGCTTGCATGTCGCTTAGTTTTTTTTTTTCCTTCGACAAATCCTACTTTATCCCTCCCCTACCGTGTAAGGCCACTTAATAAAGAGGAAGGTCTTGTGACTCTCTCTCTGTATATCTCCCTCCCTCTCTCTATCTGAGTATTCTAGCCGTCAGGCACCAGTTTGAATACAGAAGCAAACATTGCGCAAAACATGCTCTCGGAGGGAGAAGCACATGATGCAATTCCCAGTTGTGTTGACAACAAGCCATGCATGGAGGCAGGAGCGGAGGGTCACACACTGGCCAGCAGAAGGAGGCCAGCATTAAAAGGCCCAGAGGCAGCGTTTGAAATTAAAGGACTTGCTCAGTCAGAAATGTTGCTGATGGTGAATGAAAATGAACAGCCGATTATTAGCCTGATCTACATCAGTGTTTCCCAGCCCCTGCCCTGGAGGCACGCTGCCCTGCGCATTTTAATGCCCTTTCTGCTCTAAAACACCCATTTGAGCTCAGTAAGGGGCTGGTAATGAGCTGATTAATTGGATCAGGTATGCTGGTAGAGGAACACTGGTATCAGAAACACTGATCTAAATGATTTCATATTAATTTGCAGCTACTAGCTTGCATTCCGCTGTTAGCCTTATTAGCATATTCGGTTCAGCAAATGTGGATTAAATGCCATATTGTGGGTAAAATTCTGATGTTACCCAAAATGTAGCCATGTAAACATATTTGGCTGAGATATTGCAAATGTGGGCTAACAGAGGCATATTAATAATTTGTTAGATTTCATGTTACTTTAAAGAAACACTCCAGCCAAAATAAAAAGAAATGTAAACATCACTTCATCTGTTGTAGTCATGCTTACTTGCATCCTACACTGGGCCAAAGTGATTGTTTCTGGTGGACAAAACAGTGTATAAATGAAGAAAGTGGGCGTCAACTCAAGTTTTAAATAAATGTATCATGGCACCATATTTTGTTACTAAAACACTGGGGTTAAGGTAACTTTCTGCTAGGTCAAATCAAATGCCCTCATGGGTCAGTTTAGGCCCAGGGGGCTATACTTTGGCCAGCCCTCCTCTAAAACAAGAGTTTCTGGTTTAAAGAAGAAAAAAATCCCCTTCTGATGATGCATCTCGAAGGTAGAGAGAACTGAAAAGGGGGGGGACTGTTTTGACTGGTGAACATACTTGGCAGGAGGATAGCGAACGTCACTGTGATTATCACAAATATTTTATTGCAGCTGTATAACTGCACAGAAAATGACAAGAATTACTCATCAGATAAGGAGAACAACATAAAAGCTAGTAATAGAAGTCAGTATGTTATCTAACTGTTCATCTGTATAGACACCTGACCTCAATTTGACTTCTTTCTCTGGCTGAAAGTGAGGAGAACTTGTTATTATGCTGAATAAAATGGGATCACTGTTTTCTTTATGATTTTGTTTGACAACCGAGTTAGTAAGAGTTGTACCAATGCCAGCTTGTTTATGTTCAGTAAGCCACGATAGATTAAAGATTATACAACCACTGGGAATCCCTGTGATATCCAGAGGATATATACGTAAATACCATTTAGACAACCATATGGCTGTATATTTATGTACATATTTGTGCATTGCATTACACAAATAGTGAAATAACACTGATGAACAAAGCTGCACTATATAATAAAGAATAAAGCAAAAAATAAGATATTAAACTCTTTAACACACAGCTACACACCAAACCATGGATATGGCTAAACATCACACTTTACCAGTGAATATAGGAATGTTTCCCTTATTGTTTTTCTTATGTGGTTTAAAGGAAAATCTTTGCATTAAATTAAGTTTTTAAGTCTTAAGTTTAACATCTTCCACACAGATTTACAATGATACAGAAAGAGGAAAGAGTACATTTTTGATTCAGCGGACAGAAATGTGTTTTCACCAAATCAATAACAGTCACACCAGGCAGACGTCTGCAACACAAGCACAAACACCAGCTTTGATTGGATTGACTCTGGGGGTTGTGCTCAGAGATTGGATGTACAGTACATGTATGTGGAGCTTCTGCCTGAGACATGTAATACAAAACGTACAGCTCCTGAAGGTGTGTTAGGAGCTGCACGTGTATGAACTTTGAATGTGCCTGAATGCTACTGTTCTCATAGAAGAGCTAGGATAGGTTGGACTCTGCAGCATGTATCATTCATAAACACGCATTACACGTGTATGGCAAGTTGAGTGACTGTAGTACTGGAAGGTGGAATGACAGAAATGAGAGAGAGAGAGAGAGAGAGAGAGAGAGAAAGAGAGAGAGAGGGGGGAGGAATGTGTGAGAGAGAGACACAGAGAGAAAATGAGAGTGAGTGAGAGTAAATCCACGTGTAGTGTGTGTTTTGAGTGATGGCTGATGCACAAGTCACTGTTCATGTTACATCTAGGCTGTGTAGATTTTCCAAGTAGTCAGCTACTATGTATATATACGATCAAGATTCACTCCCTCTTCTCTCTAAGCTTTCCTAGAGTCAAAGGCCAGGGAAACATGAGCTGCAGGCCTCAGACGGACCTTATCAAAGCTGCACCTGAAAACAGAGCAAGTGACAGAATGCATGCCCACTGTAGATCTGCGGCAGCAAACTTCACATGAACTGAATGACATGTTTAAGTATCATGCGAGCTAATGACACTGCTATGTGGTCCGACGTGTTTAAACACCTGTGTTTCCTATGGGTATTAATAGGGACTTTGTCCCCCATTTACTGCAGTTATAGCCAGTGCTCCTCTGAGAAGGCTTCACACTATATATTGCTCCGCAATGCTTAACATTTGGGCTCATGTGTGGCTGCTTCTGAGCATCCCATTCTGTTGGCAATGCTTTTCTATGGACCTTATGCAAGCTGTGTGTGTGATTGAAAGCCTGGGTCAGCAACGAATGCACCTCTAAGCAATGGTTTTCAATCAGGTCCTCAGGGACCCCCAGATGGTCCATAGTGCTTTATCCTCTTTTTGTGATTTGGGATTGAGTAGATCTTCTGACATCCTTGAGGGTTAGTTTGAGAACTTAAATAGCTGAATGCACTTATTATAAGGACTAGCTTGATACTTTTAAGCAAGTAGTGTACTTCACATGACCTGAAAGACCACATGCTTCAGCATCTTCTTTGCTAACAGTTAGAAGCATTATGCAGTATTATTACAAACATGTAACATTTATCTGTATATCAGTCAAAATCAAAAAGTTGCAGTTTGTTCTGATGTAATATAAAGATTACACTGGCTTCTACATCAAGTTAAGAATTACGACATGTGGTTTTTGTGCCTTGGAGTGTATTTGCCAAAGTATACTTATTGCTACAGTGTTATTATGTAGACACAGTCAATATGCAAGAACGAACGGAAATCTAGGCTAGGCTTTTGTTCTCCAAGTGGAAAGAAATTTCCTCTGGCCCAGAAAATACTTCCCTGACCGAACAACCCGTTCTCAGCCCATGTTATGTAATCATGTTTCCCTCCTGCTGTTTAAAATCCCCTTTTTAAACGAAATTATTAGAATATCATTATTAACAAAACCAAATATACACACAAGCCAGTAGTAGATACTACAATACTGGCATGGCATGAGAAATAAGCTGTATTTATCAATATTTTGATGTATTTTGATAAATATTTGCAGAAGTGCAAGTACATTCCAGAGAGAAGTTGGAGAATCACTATAAGGATGCATGAAAGGAATGCCTGGGCAACTTCATGAAACAAAACAAGAATTGTGTGACCTTCCTATCTCCCTTAAAGAAGTTGTAGAATTCTATGAATAGGTCATATAATAATTAATCACTTGGGGTGAATGAAAATATATATGAATTTCATCAGCAGAAGAACTGGCCCCTTACTTGTTGTTATGGTGCAAGTATTAATAATGACACTGTCCCCCACTTTAACACAAAAAATAACTCTAATCTTTGAGTAGTCTATTAAACAACGATTGTAAAATTCTAATTCCAAAGGTTGTTATTCATAGGATTATAAATAGCAATCAGTCTGGGATTATGAAGAGCAGATTCAGATCTTCATTTCTAAAAAAAAAAACAGTTGGGATAAAATAGAAAAGAATGAGTCGCAAATCATATAAACTCATATTTATTACATTTGAAAAGATAACAAAGCTATAATATCAAATTTGG
The DNA here is from genome assembly GCA_037974385.1 of Arnoldichthys spilopterus. NCBI lineage: Eukaryota > Metazoa > Chordata > Actinopteri > Characiformes > Lepidarchidae > Arnoldichthys > Arnoldichthys spilopterus. The sequence continues at coordinate 19,696,664 of JBBPDA010000019.1, read as the reverse complement.
AAAGTGTGAAATTTTATGGATGCCAGACATATCAAATGTTAAAATTTAAATGTTATTGTTTTTTGGAAAACAATGGTTCTCTGTGTTACATCACCTCTTCTCTTAACATCACTCTGTAAACATTTGGGAACTTAGGAGACAAAGTTCCGAAGTTTCTAAAGGGAAATGTTGTCCCATTGCTGCTTGATTGGATTTCAGTATTCAACAGTTTTGGGGTTTCCTTTGTCATATGTTCTGTCTTATGATGTGCCAAAACTTTTCAGTTGGTGGTAGTTTTTCTACTGCAGAGCCATGCTGTTTTCATACATCTATAATATTATTTGGTATTGTATTGTTGGAATAAGCAAGCCATTCTTTAAAAACAACATCTGGACTGCAACATGTGCTGCTCCAAGACCTGTATTGTTCAGCATTAATGGTGCCTTCCCACATGTGCAAGTTACCCAAGCCCGTGTGCACTAATGCACCTCTAAACAATCACAAATGCTGACCGTATGCTGATAACACTTTTTAAACCCAATGTGCATGACTTTAGGCCATCGTAAATTGGGCCCAGAGGAGTTGGCAGATCATGTTTAAATGTAATTTCTTCTAACTTGACTTTTAACTTTGCATTTGTTGATGCACTAACAAATAATATGTACTGACAATGGATTTTGGAAGCATTGCTGATTGTTACTGCAGAATTGTGTCTGTTTTTAATGCAGTGCCAATGATCGTAATTAATTGTGAGGTCAGGTCTTTTTGTCTAGCAGTTTTTCCACTTTTTCAAATGTTGTCAGTTTCAACATTTGATATGTTGTCTTTGTTCTACTTTCAATTAAATAAGAGCTTACATGATTTGCAAATCCTTACATTCTGTTTTTAATTACATTTTACACAGCATTCCACCTATTTTGGAAACAGAGGTGTATTTCAGATACAAGTAGGCTTGCATTTAACACACTAGGTTATGTAAATTTAGTGCATGGTTATAAAAGTCCCTTAAATTCAATAAAAGAATGTGTGATTTGTTTACTCTCTTGAACTTTAACTGACAAAGGTTGAAAGAAAAGATTTCCAATATTTTCAGTGATCTATTGTTTTTTTGTAACGCATGTTGTAGCATGTACAGAATGAGGCCTGGCATTGTCCTGTTGAAATAACCGTGGAAATCCAGGGAAAAGACACTGCCTTGGGCAGTGGAGGCCTAGTGGTTAGGACATTGCGCTGGGGACCTGAAGGTCGCAGGTTCAAGTCCCGGCTCAGGC
>JBBPDA010000019.1:19654274-19670648 GCA_037974385.1 Arnoldichthys spilopterus | reverse complement strand
ATATGAGTGTCACAGCAAAGGGTCTGAATACTTAGGACCATGTGATATTTCAGTTTTTCTTTTTTAATAAATCTGCAGTAATTTCAAAAAAAAATTTTTTTTGTCTGTCAATATGGGGTGCATGAGGGGAAAAAATTTATTTAAATTAATATTCTGAATACTTTCCGCACCCACTGTATATACCATTTTCAGTATGAGCAAAACCCACTTGTTCTCTAGCTGTTAGCATATAGGCTAATAGTGCTAACATTATGGCTTCTAAACTATTACAAACTCTTTATAAACTCTTTCCACTGGCTACCAATCCAGTCCCGTATTAAATTTAAAATACTTCAAAGCCCTACACAGTCTGGCTCCTCTGTACCTCCCTGATCTTGTGCCTTACTCTCCCTCTCATTCTCTGAGGTCATCTTGCATCAATCTCCTGTCAGTCCCTCGCACTCGTCTTTCAGTGCTATTGCCCCTACACTCTGGAACTCTCTTCCACAATTTCTTCATGACTGCGCTTCTCATCCCACTATTAAATCCGGGTTAAAAGCCTTTCTTTTCAATGAATCCTTTTCTTCCCCTCTCTCTTTGTGCCCTTAAGGATTTTTCCCCTCTATGCAAAGCATCTTTTGGTTTGAGAAAGGCTCTATATAAGTGAAACCTGTTTTTATCACTATTATTTTAGAAAAAATGTGGTGATTCAAACTTCACTATACTTTTTCATTCTTAGCCCCCCAAACCCCACTAGCCATAACATCGACTATGCAACATCATCCGAATGTGGCCTCCCTCCAAGTTCCTTTTACATACCATAGTAAATAGTAAACACATATCCTTGCCCATGCATATGTGCACATACCACTCATTTCAGATTAGCACATACACACCTTCGAAACACTCAGTAGTTAAACATAAAGTTCACCTAACAAACCCCAGTTTCTTTCTGTTCATTTTCATGAAATTCTGTATTGAAAATTGTTTCCCCTCACTACCCTGTCTATGTCTTTATGATCATTGTCCTTCCACCTAATGTCTACCCAGTTAACGCCCATCTGTCATTGTTTATGCCCTTAATGAAAAAAAGAATACAAAAAAAATTTCAGTAAATTTTAATTTGTTGTGTGGCCCTAAATTTGACACTTGTCTACAAAATACTTTTAATAAATCATAGCACAGTACTAGAAGTTTGTTTTTTGGTATCTTATGTGGTGTGTGTCTTCTTCCCCAGTGCTCGGCTAAGTGTGGTCTTGGGCAGCAGATGCGTTTGGTGCAGTGTGTGGCATACACAGGCCATCCGTCCAATGAGTGCCCAGAACTGCATCGGCCTGCCTCCATGCAGCAATGCAGGAGCAGGTGTGACCTCAGCAGCCCCACGGAAAACCCCGAGGGTGAGAGGTCAAAGGGCACTCAGACACATTCTGAGACACACACCGGTACTGTACTAATATCAAAGATAGGCTACAACAATAATTTTTCTTTAATTCTTGATTTAACAGGAATATAAATTTAAATATATCTCGTGATCACCTCTTCCATGTCTCTCTCTCGCGCTCTCTCTCTCGCTCTCTAGCTCTTTCTCTCTGTATATAGTAGAGATTGCACTACTGCTTTCAGATAATGACTACTACTGAGCTAAAAAAAAAAGGAATTTTAGTGTGAAAGTGCCACTGCTCAGAAACCTATGTTATCTTTTATGTCTTAATGTGCCTACTGCCATCAAATGATGTACTTTAATTCGCTCTATCACAAAAGTCCTGTAGTTCAGCTAGATTTTTTATAACATATGATTGAATTTAATATCTGTAATAGTATTTTCTGCTGGTGTAGGATCAGTGCCATCTCTACTGTCTCTCTCTCTCTCCCCATTGACAGTCATGTGCAAAGGTTTGAACAGTCACACTGAAATTACATGTTTTCTTGATTTTCTGAGTGAAAATAGGTACACACCCTCTACAGGGAGCAAACATGAATATACCCTTTTCCTCTAATTTTAGTAGGCAATTTCTAGGTACCTGCTCAGTTTAACAAGTACAGTTTTCAGTGTGCCCTATTTTTGCACAGGCCACATTTTCTGCTTTATTTTTATCAGTAATTGTTCATTGAAATTGAAAATGTACAGTTTGACTAGTGACACTCAAACTTTTGAATATGGCTTTATATCCAGTCAGCTTCAACTTCTACATAACATCCACTAGAATGTTGTATGATGTTGATGACGGAAACAGCTGTACTACACTATATGTGTAAATGCTTGTAGACACCTGATGATCCAGCGTTTCCTTCTGAAATCAGTCCCCCCATTGATGCAGTAACAGCTTCTACTCTTCTGAGAAGGCTTTACGCAAGATGTTGGAACATTGCTGTAAGGATTTGATTGCATTCAGCCACAAGAGCGTTAGTGAGGGTCAGGCACTGATGTTGGATCAATCACCACAAAACTCATCCTAAAGATACAGGAGTGAGCTCCATCGCTGCTTTTTTATGGATACAAGCTGTGAGTGCACAAAAAGCACCTGTGTCAGCACTGAGCACACCTTTAAGCAGATAGATTCACTAATTAAAAGGTGTAAACTTTTGGACATATAGTGTAGGTAGGACTGAAAACAGTGTTTCAGAGCAGCTGTGATGTGGTTTAATATTCAGAAAAGGGTAGCATAATATGTGCCCTAAATAGTAGTGTGCAGTCAGCACAAAAAAACCTTGTGAAACTGCCCTTTGTGTCTAATGTACATGGTAATACATGTTTACTATGTTAATAAGAGATAATGTTCTTGCACTTGCAATGTTGTGTTTATCTATCTATCTATCTATCTATCTACCTGTCTGTCTGTCTGTCTGTCTGTCTCTCATCTGTCTATCTATCTATCGTATTAATGATTTTGTTTTCCTTGTCCTCTTCACCACCACCCTAGAGTGCAAAGATGTGAACACAGTGGCATACTGCCCCCTGGTGTTCAGGTTCAAGTTCTGCAGCCGCCCATACTTCCGACAGATGTGCTGCAAGACCTGCCAAGGACACTGACCTCTTCTCTCCCTCTCTCCTCTCTTATTCTCCTTCGCTCTGCCTGGGCCAACATTGCCCTAGCTCCACATTCCAGGGCAGAGAGAGAGAGAGAGAGAGAGAGAGAGAGGGATAGGTAGAGAGAGATAGAGACTGTGCTGCTGTCTTCAACTCTCCAGTCCAGCTGCTCTGGCACAACTTCTCTGAACATGACGGTCAGAGACTCATCTGCCTTCCTTTAGCTCTCTTTACATGGTGCTAGCCTTCAGTCCTCCATACTGCATACCCTCAGCTTCAGACCTAGCCATAAAGGACTACAGCGCTGCATACAGTAGTGTTTTTCTTTACTTCTTATTAAGTCAATATCTGTAATGTGGTTAAAAGGATTGAAACTGCAACATTGCACAACTTTGTTACAGGAAAGTCTAATATACATTACTGTCAAATGTTAAATTGTGCCACATTATCTTCAACACAGTGCAGGCGAAAGTGGCTACAGTTTTACCATCCAAACCAGATTTAGTCATCACTTGCAATTTGGGCACAAAATTTAGGCACATCATAGTCAGTTACATGTACTCTAGTACTCATACTTTATTCCTTCTGCTCAGTATATTCGTGAGGCAATGAATCATCTGTTTAGTTACATTTTTCGTTATTTACTTCCCAGTTGTTTATGTGTTCACACACTTTAGCTCTGCTGCTTTCTTTTGATTCAGCTCATGAGGAAAGTGTCAAAGTTGCTATATTTTATTTTAATTTTATTGTATTTTAATTTTTTGAGTGTATGAGAGAGAGAGGTGGTGTATGGACTGTGTCCTTTTATTAAATTGGATCCACCTTAATATGTTGCCCTAGATGGGATGCATATCCAACATGGTCATGTGATCGTAATGAGTGCGACTGGAATTCATTAACTTTTTTGAACATCACACTTCATAAAGCATGCACACATCACTGTTGTCACCATCCAGTGTGGGCTGCTGTCATTTAACTTGCAGATAGAAGGAAGGCTGGCACAGAAACGACAATGATAGATTACATTTGTCTTTTTGACAGAATTTGTTGCTGTTCACGACACAGAGGGATCTCGTGTATAAAACTGTTCTCACACTAATGACAGCTATGACTCACTTACAGTTGTGAATGTGAACCATTAAGGCAGATAGAAAAATCAGAACTGAGCAATTAGCCTTAAAATGTGAGCAAATGTAAGTCATGCAGGGAAAACATGCCAATGTGCAGTGCATTAGGATCCCAGGGCTTAGATTAAACTGTTTCCCTGATACACTGAGGTATGCAGTGCTCTCAGTCCATGGCTGGGTTTGAGGACACTACACTGGTTGTCTTTTTCTGTTGACTGTTTATCTCTCTAATTCTAATGTGGTTGGTCTCAAAAAGCTCCTGGTTCTAACTCAGACATTGTGCTATCTATAATAAGATCACCTCTTACCATACTGAAACTGAACAGAGATGAATATTTAATTACGTTTCCTTCTTTTGATAACATTCTAATTACAGCCTTGGAGATGTTGTGGATCTTTCAGAGTCATAAGCCTTGTAATTGTGTTATGTTCTGTTAGTCCTTTTTTAATACTGTATAATCTTTTTTTCGGACTGTACCGTGGTTCAGCGTGGATTACTTGCCATGATCTTGCCATTTGGGCTGGTGTTCTCACAAAAGGGGCTTAACAATGACATTTCTGTATTATAAGTTACTACAGCTATTGACATTGAGTGCAGTATTGTATCGGTACAGCTGGAGACAATCACAATGAGTCATCCACTTGACCTCAGGCGTCAACAGCATTCAAAACTTTTGCTTAAAGCAGAAGTGGGCAAAATACAAAATTTCTGGACTTGAGTAAATGTAGAAATGTTCTAGCATAGGGCTGGGTATGGTTTAAATTGTTTTGATGCCTACTGTATAACAGTACCAATGGCTTGACTTCAGTAACAATCCCTGAACAATACTGATTGATGTCAATAGTGGAAATCAATAATCACCCAATTTATTTACATAAAAAAAATATGCCTAAAATTCTCTTAACCTGCTCAAACCACATCCAGCTCTTTATAAAGGTGACATAGACCTGTCCATGTGGGTTTTAGGACAACATTTGACTTACTATGTGCTACAAAAACAAAAAAAAAACAATCTTAATTGCTTGAGGACTGAGGCCAGTTAAGGGTTAAAGGAAGAAATCAGCCAAAAATGCCCAAGTGTTTCTTATGAAGGAAATTTAGCATGGAAATCTGAATGCCCTTATTTGGTGCAAAGAGCAGCCATACTTTTTGGTGACGGCTCGGCCAGTTAACGTAACCAACACAGCAGTGAATCAGCTGCACCATCCTGTCTAATCCTTCTTTGTTGAGTCCCATAATGATGTGCACACGTAGGTGGGGCTTTCATACTGAATCAGCATGTCTGATTGAAGTCTATGTTGTCACTTCCTGTTGTTTTGGCTGGTTTTTAGATCTGTCAGCAAGGCAGACATTTTATCACTGCTTTTAAATGTTATTACTATCAGATCAAGAGCAGACAGGTCAGTAGGGCTGTCCCTACACATTCTAATTTTTTAGTGTTGTTCAGATGGGATTAGTTTTTAAAGTGAGGCATTCTGTAATTCTAAAATAACCCCAGGTTACATCAGTCTCATACAAACTAAAACATTGCTAAATATTCCTATGCTGTTAATAAAGAGTTTTGTGCTTTTTTATTAATATGGAGGCACTCAAAGAAATCCTTACTTGTGTTTGACTAGTATACAACAAGTGTAAGACTAGTATACAACAAACAGCAGTACTTTGACCTCATTTCCTGTAAAATTCCTGTTCCTCATTCCCAGTGCTAATGCTGACGTTGATCATGCTGATGTTGACCTCCATCTCTGCAATTCATACACAGATCTCTTTTCCTGTGCAAATTATTTATAAGCATTACAGACTTCCTGTGATGACGTTTACAGATTTACAGTACTGCACAAAAGTCTTAGGGCATCTGAAATGATGTGTACAACCATTTATCTGGGCCAAAATGTGTTAAAATAAAACACAAAAAATATATAAATAAGCTCTACATCGTGATGTGTGAGAGTGTGTAAGTGTAAGCTTAAATGAATTGTTTGGCAAGAAGTCAAATGTTAACATTTTTCTACCTATTCCAGATATAGTTGAGCAGACAAAACATGACTGGAGTCTAAATATTGCTTCTAAAGTTTAGCACTAGAGCTGTGTAGCTAACAAACACTAGAAGTCAATAGTCACCCAAATGTCAATGTGGTTTAAGGCACAGTATGAGCTATAAAACTGAGAAACTGAGCTTTATTGGGCAGTGATGACCTAGTGGTTAGGACGTTGCCCTCGTGAACTGAAATGGTACCTGCATATTTAAACAAAAACTGATTCTGCATCTCCCGAGGTGCTTTGTGAAAACAGACTCTGTTGTCTAAAAAAGGCTGCCTGCAGTGTTCAGCCACACTGTAAAGTTTTGAAGCTCACAGTAAGTTGCACTTTCTCCTCAATCATGCTGACAAGTATGCATTACCTTAATGTAGAGATGTATGAGGTTTGATTGGGTTGAGAGACAGTGTCTGAATATATTTACAGAAGCGATTTGGGTGACTATTGATTTCTAGCACTTGTTCGCTATGGAGCTCAAGCACTTATTTGGATGCCAAACATATCTTGGGTGATTGACTATATTTGAGGTACGTTGTTTACATTTTGTCAACTTATTTTATAACCATTTTAAATGTCTCCTTGTTGTAGTGCAGTAACTACCCAAAGCCTAGTTCAGCTAATCCTTCACTATACTAAAGTCCATGCAGTGGTTAGAGAACACCAAGTGTAAGAGGAACTGAACTTGTTCTTCCGTTTAGTGTTCTTCCAACCAAGATATTAATCAATAAAAGCCCAAAAACTATTGGTGCTTTTCACTGTATTTGTGCGTTGTGTTCTATTGAAGCTTTTTCTGCTGAGATAAATAGTTTTTAACAATTTTCATGGCCATCTAAGACCTAAACAGTAATGTTTGCCTGTATATTGAATCCTGTGTCAGTAATACAATACAGAGCAAGCCTACATTCTGTACTCAAGAGCTGGTGTTGGAGAGGTTTTGGTGCTGTTTCTGTAGTTTCTGATTAGGCTGTCAGGTCAGTGAGAGCTGAGAAGAGAACTGGGGCCTACACTACGTCAAGAAACTGTAACTTAAACTTCCTTGTTCATGAAAATGTGTTTCTCTGTGTATTAACTGGTCAGTCCAGGAGAGTGGTCACACAGTGACAGACATTCTCCCATTGAGCTCTGGTCAGCTCTGATGCTTTGCAGTGCATTTGTAAGGTTTGATTTGAGGAGTTGTGGTGGTCAGTCTTTTGGTGCTTTGGAATGGTGCTATTTCTTCCTTTCCTCTCATAATCTCAAACTTTAGTACATTAATTTTTTATCAAAACTTGCTTGAGGTGAGAAACAATATGAGAGCTAAAAAAATGACAGAATTCTATGTTGTCTATTGAATTATTGAGGCCTGTTTTGTTTGGGAAAAAAGTACATAATCAAGCCTTGGTAGATCTAAAAGTGTTATTTTTATGTGAGCTTTTTTTAATTATTATTATTAACTATGATTTTTGTTCTTCTTAACATGTTACACTTGAAATGTGCTGATTTATCTTGGTAGACACAGCCAGACCTGTTTATGTTTAACAGTTATTTTTTGTTGTTGTTTTTAAGCTCTATTGAAAATAACATTGTGTACTGTAATGTGCATTTGACGGAGTATATGTCCCTGAATTATTTAGACCAACTAAAATGAAAATAATACAATGAATAAAAAGTGGTGCATTGTGAACAGAAGAAAGCCTGTGTTTTTTTTTCTTCATTCTCAAATTTATTACAAAATTCTAGTACAGGTTTTTATTTTGTTGTTGTTTTGATGTTATTTGTGTTGGTTGTGTGTAAAGTTTTAACTTAAGGTAACCAGCTGAGTTGAAATTTGAGTTCACTGAACATCAAACAATTTAACAAAATGTTCATTGTACTGAAAGTTTATTGATTAAAACACACATAATTATTTTCACGGTGTGGCGAGTGATAGGGCATCAAAATCTTGGGGAAGACCCATAACCCCAGTCCTCCAGAAAAGAGAGGGTATTGCTCAGGCTCTTTTGAACTTTCACACCGGACTCTACCTTCATGTAAAATATTTTCTCAGCTCCAAAATATCATGGGTAATAAACCTTAAGTGTTGTCGAGTAGATGGACACTAAAGGTGCAACACAACATGTTGGGATTAGGGCATCAGTATTTCTGAGCATATAAGGGATAGAGGGTCAAGCTCTTTTGAATGACTTGGCCACTGTCAGGTTTGGATTAAGGAAGTAAATGTAAGTTTTCACTGATGAAAAGATTTAACAAATATAACAAAAGGCAGACACCTGGGAGGGGGAGGAGCACAATCAGGGCAAGGCTAAGGCGGGGCTACAGAGCACATGGAACAGAAACAAACACATGACCACGTGGCTACACAGAAAATAAAGAAATAGAGGCATGTATCACAGGCCTAACCTGATAGACACAATGCTACCTATCCCAGAGGTGCCCAACCTTTTAATTGCCTGGTTCAGTGAGTGTGATTCTTTTTTTGCCAACTATGTTTATAGATTTTGATGGGTATTTTCAGTAAAATCCCAGGTTCTTTTGGAGTCAAATGATAAAGCAGTTAACTTAGTGCACTTTAAAGTTTATTAAGACCGGTTTAGAGGTGTTACAGAAGTGTTAATATGGGTTGTTGGATTCTATAAAGGCAGTCTTATATTTTGGTATCATGGGCTATCGAGGCTAGTAATCCAAAATATGTCTTCCAGGACCAGAGCTGGACACCCCTAAGCCAACCAAAAACAATTTTAGTCCACCAGGAAGAAGAAAGTGGGCTGCAGAGGATACTTAATGAATGTTTTTGCTGTTCTTCAACTTCTTATTTGATAGTAATAAAGTAAAAACACTAAAGTGTAGCATAAATGTACTTAAGGTCTCTTGTGTAGTGTGTATTTGCAGCTTTTCTAGCACCTGCACTACCTACTCAAAAGTAGTAAAGCGAAAGTGACTATTTGTCATTGTGAACACACTCAAGCACCTCTGCATTTAACCCATCACATGTGCACACGTCGAACAGCGGGCAGCTATCAACAGTGCCCAGGGAGCAGTGTAGTGGGACGGTACCCTGCTCAAAGATACCTCAGTAGTGCCCGGGCCGGGACCCGAACCTGCAACCTTCAGGTCTCAAAGGCAGCGTGTTCTAAAAGTTTTTCCTCATCATATAAGAAGTAAATCTCTTGAAAAATGTTTTTTAAATGAATACTGTTCATTCATTTTTGCATTATAGCACCCCAGCCTTGTTGATTGTACAGGCAGAGGATGGTTTGCAGTGAGCAACTTCTTGTTTTCAAATGTTGTAAGGGAGGCTGAGGCACTCCCTATGTCACAGCCAGTCTGCATCGCTGGAGCTCTTACTCCATCCACTGGACACGGCCCCTCCCAGGTGGCACTTATCAGCTAGTTTGGTCTTGACGTGAGGTCTCATGAGCACATGTTTCTAAACTGCATTGGTATATCTAGTCTTTTGTGATTTTGACCTTGTTCCTGGTTTTTGCACTGTTTTTTGCCTTTGCCCCTTTAATAATGTTTTTGGCCAATTTGAACCTGGACTGTTTATCGCTCTGATTTTGCCCTGCTCTGGTTGCTGCTGTTAACCTATGGGTCTCAGTTCTTCTCATCAGTGGGTTGCTACATTAAAAGCATCCTTTTACATGCATGTGTGTCCTGCTTCTCTCTCCCAAGCCTTACAAATGTAAAAGAACAAAAAAGACTGTTTAAATGTCTGTACTCCACTGCTGTGTAAACAGTTCCTCCAGTCACACATTTTCTGTATTTAAAAACCTGAATTATGCCAAAAAAAAGATCAAATTTTATGGTGGTGAAATGTAATATTTCATGAAGAATTAAATTTTAATTAAAAAATATCTGTTGATGTCAGAGATTTTAACACTTGTTTGTCGTTGCCGTTTCGCAGCAGCAGGTGTTATTTTGATCTCAGAACTTAAAAGTGGTGAGAACGCGCAGTGAGTTTTGGGAGGGGCCTTCGTGGTTCTAACCGCCAGTGGGAGTAAACCTACTGCTGGGCCTCTGCCCTCATGACTTAACCAGCCAGCCGTTACATGTTTACCTGAGGTCAGCTTCAGGCTTTCCCTTTCTCTTTAAATCTACCTGAAAAGAACGCCGCAGCTTCTGCTATTGCTTCCTCTTTTTGCATTCTAGCCCTTCTTTTAGATCATCTTCTTCCAGAGATTAAGTGCTCCTGAATGCTGTGCTGAGCTCCCATGTCATGATCATACTTGCAAAACTGAAATGGAATATATCAGCCATACACTCTGAACATAATCATGTTATATTTCATAATTATGTTAATTTATTTATTCTTATGTATTGTATTTATTTGTAATATATTTTGAGTATGTAGTTGAGCACATTGAGCATTAAGTTGTATAGAAAATTGTCAAAATTTTGCAGACATCTGCTTATCCAGCACATCTTAAATCTGTGGTGTTAAAGGGCAATTCCACTAATTTTGCTAAATTGTTAAATAATTAAGGTATAAACAAAGTTCTTAAAAACATTCTGATGTTCAATGACCTGCCCTAGAGGAAATTGTTCACAGTAGTGGCTATATAAACCAGACGTCTGAAAGTTTAATAGGTTTAATTTAAGCCATTACACAAATACTTATTGATGTGATCCCTGACTGATTGAGATATTGTTTTAGGAGCACTGTAGCATAGCATTTTGGTCTAAAACGCATATTAAGAGACATTCATGGTAGAGTGGTGCATGCGGGGCATGGTTAGGCAAATCCAAACCCATAATATCCAAATAATGCTCAGTTTCTTTGATTATTTTGCACTATTTTACCATTATCTGCATCACATCAGCTCAGAAACATGTGAGGTTCACTCACTTGCCAAAAAACATGATTAGTTTTCTGTTGTCTGTTGGTTTCTCTGCAAGAAACCATTTTACACTAAACCAGTCTGAATGACTATTTATGTCTCACTGATTGACCTATGCAAATTTTGAAAGTGAAATTCCCCTACCTAGGGATTTTGTGCCCCCTTTGCTACAGTAACACCTTCTACTGTTCTTGGAAGGCTTTACAGTAGATGTTAGAACATTGACACACCACACCATCTCGTCCAGTGACATATAACAAAAGAAAGGTACACTGTGACCCAAGAAAATTACCAAAAGTTTGCAGACCCCTGCTCATCTAGCATTTCTTCTTAAATCCATGGTGTTAAAGGGAAACTTTGCAAAACCGTTGAATAATTCAATAATTAAGGTGTAAAAGTAATTTGTCAAATTGACAGTAGCTTCATGCCCTTCTAGCCCACACTTGTCATCGGGCATGGTGAGTGACCTTAGTCTGTGATTGCTCCAGTCTATTGTCAATGCTCTTCTTTCAAGATTATTACAAGTTATTGCAGTTGAAGACCTGTATCAGAAGGGTGCACAGCTGAGTTCGCTAATCAGACAGCAAGTCTGGATACTTTTGGGCATGTGTATTTTTTAATCAGTATACTCACATCCTAAACGCAACTGGCATTGTTAGCACGGTCTCGTTGCCAAATTAGTTTCTGCAACTGTTTTGCTGTCATATAACTGTAATGCTGCCTTTTTCCTGGACCTAACAGTTAACAGCAGTTCTCACACTTGTTCCTGTGGTGGGTGTGTGTGTGTCTGTGTGTGAGTGAGAGAGAAAGAAAGGTTGCAGTTCTTTACTGATGCTCTGTGGGAGTATAAGGAAGTAGTGGTGTGTTCAGGGCTTGCCGGAGTTTGATGTGCTTTACTGAAGCAGCCACGGTTTGGTTTAAAGGGCCTGCTCTGATGGAGCTCTGACGGGGAATCTCTTGGATTTTCTCACATGCGCTCACACACACGCGCGCACACAGGTACGCACGCGCATTAGGGTAAGGAAGAAGACAGTCTAAAGAGGACCCCCTTCACTTTCTGGCACAATGGTAAATGCGCCTCTATAACTTACTTCTTTTGGGAGGGGTTGTTGTAGTTCTGAATGCTTATTAACCCCTTAAACTAAGAGTGTAAGGGCTTATTAAGTATTCAAGATGCAACTTAGACCGCTGCACATTACTTACTCAGTATATCTACCTGGTCAGTGTGATGACAGTTTTCTTTCAGGATGATCTCATCGTAACAGATGTCAGATGTAAGAGGCTTATGTCAGTGGGGCACACTGATGATATTAGGATGATTTGAGAATCCTGGATGCATTTGAAAGCGTTCTATTGGACAGTTTATGTGAATTTGGCATGTAAAATAAGACTTTAGTCACATTATTCCAAAGTGTTAGCAAACAATTAATTAGAAAAACAGAAGTGTTAAGCCTCTGGACTGTGGAGGTGGTGGAACCTGACTGCAATTCCTTAAATGGAAGAGACATTATATTTCTTTCCTGTTTCTAGTTCTGTTCAGGAAGTGATTATAGCTGGAGACCTCTGATGGATCATCAGTGCAGATAGGTGAAGAGGGACGCAGTTTCATTGGTAAATGAGTCAGCTTAAGGCATTTGTCAAGCAGGCCTGTAGTCCTTCATTTTTAGCCTACTCATAGCCTTCTAAACAACAGAGATTAGTGTAGAGGCTCAAACATGCCAACAAAGATTATTAATCAGCTGGCTTGTTGCACAGATATGTGCTAAGGATTTTCAGAATTAGGGAGTCCCCCATCTCATGACAAAGTAACACTCTAATAAGGGTGACATAATTTAATCAATGGGAAGGATCTAGTTTTGTTTTGGCTCTGCATGTGGCTTGGGCCCAGTTACTTTAAAGCTGAGACAGCACTTTGTGTCAGGTTTTATGTAATGTCTAGGTTTGGCCAATGTATGGGTAAGGTTAAAGAAGGCTTTGTCCTGGGATGGGTTTCTGGTTAAGATAAATATTAAGGTGGAATTTGTCCTGGGTTTTGGTTGAGGTCAAAGGAGGATTATCCTGAGATTTGTTAAGAGTTTGGGACAGTTTTAAGCAGAGTTATCCTGGGCTTTGGCCAGGTATTTGTTAGATGATGTTAAAGAAGTGTTTGTCATGAGTTTGTTTAAGGTAATATAAGGCAGAGCTTGTCCTGGCTCTGAACTGGTTTTGGTAAAAGCAGAGTTGATCTTGGTTTGGGCCAGGTTTGGGTAAGGTTACCTCAAACCCTGCTTAAGGTTCGGGCCTGATTTGGTTAATAGATGTTAAAGCAGGGTTTGGATGAAGCTAAAGCACACACTGTCCTGAATTTGGGCCAGGTTTGGGCTGAGTATCTGAGAGAAGGGAGAGGCGGGGCGTTGTCTGAAGAGGATGTGTAAATGCTTGCACATAAGGAGCCTAAAGGTTCTAGAGGGATTTACGCAACAGCACCCTGGTAGCATGCAGGGGGAAGTTGAGATGTGTGTCAGAGGGGCCTGTGGTTTTTATCTTGACACTTCCTCACCACATCTGTGTTACAGGCTCTCTGCTCCTGCACAACATAAGCAGACCAAGAGCATGTGCAATGCTGACCAAAATGGCTATAAGGGCACTTAATTCATCATGTGTCAGAGGTCTCACAAGAAAGTGTATTAGGATTGTCCTTTAAGAAGCTGTGTTTTAGGTACACTTTTCTACATATTAGAATCTAGGACCAGATCTGAATATGTGGAACAGAGATAAGTAAGCTGAGCTATCTACACTGATCAGTCATCATTTTAACACCACTGACAGGTGAACAAAATTGACTACTGTGTAGTTATTTCATTACAGTGACACCTGTCAGGGAGGTGGGATATATTAGTCAGCAAGTGAACATTCAATTCTTGAAGTTGATGTGCTGGATGCAGGAAAAATAGGCAAGCGTAAGGATGTAAGCCACTTTGAAAAGGGCATTATGGTGATGGCTAGACAACTGAGTCAGAGCATCTACAACATGGCAGGTCTTGTGGAATATTCCAGGTTTACAGTAGGTAGTACCTACCGAAAATGATGCAAGAAAGGGCAACTGGTAAATCTACAACAGAGTCATGGGCACCCAAGGCTCAGTGATGCATGTGGAGAGTGAAGGCTAGCCTGTCTGGTACGATCCCACAGAAAAGCTACTGTGGATACTATCTCTAATAGAAAGGGGTCAGAACACACAGTTCACCACAGTCTAAGCATTTCCGCAAAATGAGAGGGACCTACTCAATATTAGGCGGGTTGTGTAAATGTTACTGCTATTCGGTGTATATGTTTTTCCCCAAAGTGTGTTTTAGGTGCATTCGCTTGTTTTAAGTACCAAGTATTAAGTACATTCTTGACATATATTTGTTTACTATTAGGGTGCCAACTGCATTTACCTATTACACATAAACTTAGTATAGTAATTTTACTTTTGATATGAGAAAATGTGCTTTTTACAAAATCTTCGTAAGGTTGCAAACTTAGGATCTCTGATTTATTCACATTATTCAGACACAAGCTGTTTTGGCCAAACACACACACATACATACATGCATTTTCTTTGGCTATGTTTCTCTTAATGACTTATGCAAATATTATTTTCACACACACATCATAATTTTCTGTAATTTCACTACCAGCAGGAATAACATATTGTTAAGTGTTTATGTCACTCTCAGGTGATAAGTGTTTTGCTTTTCTCAGTATTGCACCATCAGCAAATAAGGGGACAAAATCTCTTTGTGCTGGAAATGCCATTGTTTGTCTATGAAGGGAGCAATGTAAGTTTACTGCAACACTGCTTTACCTCAAGCATCAGGTACTGCTGAAATTTGCCCCACACTGCTCCATTTTGCCACTGCACTTAAACTTTAACCAAATTCAACTCAACCCCCAAGATGCAGTCAGACAATAGGAATGTTCCACTGCAAAGTTGTTTACATGGGGTATACAGGCAATTTGGAATCGAAGAGAGTGATAATGTTCTCTTAGATGGGACCTTCGGGGAGTAATGAACTTCATGGATCCTGCAGTAAAGTTTACCCATCAGTCACTGCAATATTACATTTTTAATTGCTTGGTTCTGGCCTCCTCCATGCTGTGAATGCCCACTGAGCAAAGTTATGTCCAACAGATGCTGCAAGGATGTCTTCTGGGAAGCCACAATAGAAGTTTTTATGACATCTTTACTAAACATCCACAACAATACTGAAAAAACTCTTTTTCGTAGTACAATTCGTCCAAAAATTTGGACAGTACACAATTACAACAATAGAAATATTGTGGTACAATAGTCAGCCATATTGCACTTTATTCTGACAACCGTCTTTCATTTCTACAGGCATCCAAAAATTCTTTTAGCCAGACAATCAGATATTGATCTGAATATCCACATGCAAGTTGGTTTCTAAGCCAGCCATCCAAATTCTGAACCTGATTTACATTTCATGCAAACAGACAAATATGATACTTAGCGCTGATCTACAGTACCTGTGTCCTAATGCCCTAATGATAACACTTCTCAAGTCCAGAGATGAGCAAAATGCCTATAATCTAAAATACAGCAAGCTCATACACAAAAGGTTTAATACAAATACATTTCTGCAGTAGAAAACATGAGGACAATATAATGACAACAAACTGTGGCTGAGCACAATTTTCCATTTTATGCTCATACTGTTAACACATATGAGGTCATATTTTTCTGTGCCTTCCTGTTTAGATCACAGCGTGGTCTCTCATGCATGAGTACTAGTATCACCTATATATGGCCTGTTGTTTTCTTTCTCTGCACATAATATGTGCGTCAACCCTCTTAGGCCCTGAGCCAGTTTGTGTATATTCCCCTGCATACTACCAAACTAAATAGCATGTAAATTAATAGAAATTAATATACATACATTCAGCAGTGAAGTGTATAGAGAATATAAAAGTGTGTAGTTTGTGAGTCTAAGGTTAGAAGACTTTGTCTTTATTGCACTCACAGAGTTACTGTAATCAACAACACAAGCAAAATAAGTTAACTAGACAAATTATATCACTTAATACACATTATGGTTAATGCAACTGTTTTACCTGCTGAAAGAGGTGATGTTTTTGTTAGGAAGTGTTGCCCCTGTGACTTGAAGGTTGCAGGTTCAAATCCCAGACCAAGCAGTGCTCCTCAGGTGCTGCCTACATCAGCTTCTCACTACTCCTACACGAAAGGGTTAAATGCAGAAGTCTTCATTTTGTTTTTCTTCAGCCATTCAGAGGTGGATTTGCTGGTGTGTTTTGGGTAATAGTCCTGCTGCAGCACCCAAGATCGCTTCAGCTTGAGTTGATGAACAGATGGCCGGACATTCTCCTTCAGGATTTTTTGGT
>JBBPDA010000019.1:19642045-19654174 GCA_037974385.1 Arnoldichthys spilopterus | reverse complement strand
GAAGCATGGTTGAAAAGCAATGTCTGACTTTTATTAGTTACATTTCATAGAATTTTTATTTATTATTACTTTTGTCTTATTAAAATTATTTTGTGACCATTTTGAGTTTTTCTTTCATTGACTGAAGGGTACCAACAATTTTGTCCATGTGTGTAGCTTGTTGGAATAAAGGTGACATCTACATTTAGTCTGGAAACTTTGTGTTCCAATCTTGAGATAATCTTTATCACTGTGTGTGGGGATAAAATAAACAAGTATCTTCATCCAAGAATGTTACTACAGCTCTTGTTGTTTTAAACATCTTACAAACTTTATTTTCATAAACATTAAGATATTTTTCAAAATCCAGTAAAAGCAAAAATGCTACATTTTAATTAACTGTATTTAACTAAAAAAACAAAGAAAAGATTTTGTAAACATCATGTTTATCATGTTTAGGTATAAATGTAGCATCCAACGAAGGCTTAGTCATTGTATGGAAAGATGGGTCATGACTCACTTCTTTGTGCCCAAATTTATGAGCGAATTGTTAGTCAGTTCAAAAAGAAAATTTCTCTCTGTCTCCTGCTGAAAACATATGGTGCATCATAAAGAGGTGAACCAGGCAATGGTGACCCTGGACTATTGAGCAGCTAAAGCCTTATATCAATTACAATATACTATTAGATTCTTCAGTTCTAAAATGATTAAAAAGTGTTTGTGTAAAAGTAAAGGTAGTTCACAAAGTAATTACACAGGTAATTCCTGGGTCATGATTCAAGTATCTTACAGTTACAGTTAAGTGTTTTGCTATGTAATGAGCAGCAGGCAGTAAACACATCAGAGCAGCTATTTTTTACGGTTCCGCCATAAGAAAATGTTTCATTTTAAATGGGTCTCTACCCTCTAACACCCCTGACTTTGCTTAGTAGTAGGAGACACACAGATACATTTTGGAATATGTCCAGCAAATTATTATTCATCATCATTTGTCAATTATGATTGCATTGCTGAAAATTATTGCAACCTCAAACTCTCAAAGAGGTGTCCATTTAGTCACAACCTAAGTGAATTTGGCCACTGTGTCATATTCACATCATATTTACACCCTGATGAAACAATAAGTCACTGACTGCATAATCACCTCAACTGGATCAACAAAGTTAAATATAAATGAGAACATGCTTCAGATATATTTTGGTCATAATTTCTAGGAGGGCCAGTAATAGTGGCATATGTGAGTCTGTTAAAAATATTTACACTGTTTTCTTGAAATAAACTTACTTCAATTAAAGGTCAGATTTTTTTGTTATATTTTTACATGAGGCTGTCTACATTTTAATGTATTACCCCTCGCCTTGACATTCCACTATAACAATGTGCTTTATTGAAACTCTGTATATGTGTGTGTGTGTGTGTGTGTGTATGTGTGTGTGTGTGTGTGTGTGTGTGTAGTGGAGAAAGTGGAGCAGGAAAGACAGTAGCTGCTAAATACATCATGGGCTACATCTCCAAGGTGTCTGGTGGTGGAGCCAAAGTTCAGGTACTGAATTTTCTTAAGCTGGACTCTATAACACCAGTCCCTGTTTTATTCCAGCTCCGACCACATGCAAAAAAAGGTGTAGTTCTAGAAAACTTGTAATACATACATAAAGCACTGATGCATCAGTCTGCAGGAGACAATTCAATGGCATCGATCTTGAAAAATTTAAGTAATTTAGAATCTATAAAGAATCTTTACTATAATGAACATCTGTAGCTATTTTTTCTGTCAGGTTATTTATTGGTTATTTACTAGTCACATTCACATAAAAAACATTGTATTTTTATTGTTTTGAGCCTTTAATGATCTAAATTCTTCTACTTCATCTATTGTGTAAAACCCCTTTAGTGACATTTGTGTATTCAGTGAATTTTATTAATTATTTTAAAGGTACCAGAATGTACAAAACTGTAAAATAAAATCTTGATGTTGGATTAAGAAATATTAAGTTTTTAATAATATTTTGTCCATTATCTGAAAAACATTGATGTGGTAGAGTGTGTGTGTGTGTGGGGGGGGTGAGGTCATGGATTGCTAGCAACCTGCGATACAAATTTAAAGGTTAAGCTGAAAAGTAGAGTCAGGTACCTAAAAGCTCAATTGTAGTCTTTCACATAAGCAACATATTGTCACCGTCAGAAACTAAACCTTGTATCTTCAATTTAGTTTTTTTTTCATATTTATTTTTAAATGTTGTTACACTGACTTAAAGTGAATGGTAATAATATTTTTTTTTCTCAGGTGAATTTACTAGAGGTTTTTCTTCACAAGCTATGATATGCAATGACTCAGGTCTGATGTCTGTGTGTGTGTGTGTTTGTGCTTTTATTGTCCCTTAGCATGTAAAAGACATCATCCTGCAGTCTAACCCCCTACTGGAGGCCTTTGGCAATGCTAAGACTGTCCGTAACAACAACTCCAGTCGCTTTGTAAGTCTCACTGCTCAATTGTTCCTCCACACATTAAAAGGGGATAGTTTGGTAAATAATCGCATTTACATCTTTCTCCCAAAATGTGATTGTGATGTGATTGGCTCTGTGTTTCAGTGTCCAGTTCTAGAAATCTTATCTTAATTGACAGGGCAAGTATTTTGAGATCCAGTTCAGCAGAGGAGGAGAGCCGGACGGAGGCAAAATTTCCAACTTCCTGCTGGAGAAGTCTCGAGTCGTGAGCCAGAATGAGAATGAGAGGAACTTCCACATTTTCTACCAGGTCAGAGTGAGAGAGAGGGACATAGACAGGCTGAAAACAGAAGGAGAAGAAAAAGAGAAAGGGGGATTTTTACTGTATGCAAAAATAAACCCATAGGTTTTGAATGTCTTGTAGACGGATGTCAGTAGGGTCCGGTTTCTCACAGTGAGCTTTAAGTTAAGACCCTGCAGAATATCGATTCACATACTATATCAAGCAGACTGAGAAAGAAAGAAAGTAAGAGGAAGAGGAAGTAAAAGAGGAAAGTAAAGGAAGAAAAGTGTCAGACAGTTTATGTGTGTTTGTGTGTAGGTGTGTGTGGGTTTTAGTATCACCTACCATCAGTGAGGTGGGTTCCGTGTTTTTTGTGCTATTTACAATATTCATTATTAGTAGTAGTAGTAGTAGGAGTATTATTATTTTATTTTATTTTATTAAACTTTATATCACAGCCATGTCTTACTCTTTATTCTGGGCCTTTATTTGCTCTTTAGAAACATTTTCTCTTCTGAATATGTGTCCTCTCTTTTTGGCACCAGCTTATTGAAGGGTCATCAGCACAGCAGAAAGAATCACTGGGAATCATGACTCCTGACTACTACAACTACTTGAACCAGTCTGGCACCTACAAAGTGGATGGAACCAATGACAGCAAAGATTTTCAGGAGACAATGGTGCGAGATCCATATTTCTTATAGCTCTGACAGTGAAATAATGAATAAAAAGTATAAATTAGTATGAACTATAACAGACCATTTTAAAAGTTAAATAGCATAGTATAAATAGCATAAATAGTTTGCCTTGATGAAATATAGAATTTGATACTGATGGTTCATTGATTGTTCAACAGTTCATTGTCTGCAACAAACAAAGCATTTGTTTATGCTGAAATAGAAGGTACATTATAAGGAACCATTCAGGAAGCTATTTAATCTGTGTATGTGCATGCGTGTGTGTGTGTGTGTGTGTGTGTGTGTGTGTGTGTGTGTGTGTGTGTGTGTGTGTGTGTGTGTTTGTATTTACAGACTTTTTCAGTCCTGAAGTAGATTTAAGTACACTTAACATGTTTGTGGTTGATGATGTCACTGATTATGAACTGGCTACAAATGAATGACTGTGTGTTACAGGAAGCTATGCAGGTGATTGGCATACTGGAAGACTATCAGATGCAGGCCCTGAATATCGTGGCAGGAATCTTACACCTGGGCAACATCAGCTTTATTGAGGCTGGCAACTATGGCCAGGTGGAGAGCACAGACTGTGAGTGAGGAAATCCAGTGCTGATATTTCACTGATCTGTACTACATACTGGAAATGTACCCTATTTTCAGATAAATTGGGATTTTTTTATAAAATGCAATATAAACAAGAATGAGATTTATTAACTTTCTCAAACTTTCACTTGACCGATAAAGGTTCAAAAGTTCAAAGAAAAGGTTTTTAATGTTATCACTGATCAACTTACATGTATTTTGTACATTTAAACAAATTTACAGTTTAATGCTTGCAACACATTCAAAAATTCTGTTGGCACAGAGGCTTCTTTACTGTGTTACATCAGCTTTCTTTTAAATAGTCCCTTTAGGTATCTGAAAACTCAGGAGTAAGAAGGCTAACTGTGCTGCAAGTGGAATTTTTGGCCATTTTTTGAAATGTCTGTGGTGGCTCCTGTCTGACTATCCTCTTCATGAAGCTCTATACATTTTCAACAGGAGACAGATCTGGACTGTTGGCAGGCCAGTCAAGCCCACACTCTGTGTCCATAAAGCCATACAGAGCCATGGCATTGTCTTGCTGAAATAACCATGGACTTCTTGGAAAAAGAAACTACCTTGATGACAGAAAATGTCTCTTTAAAATCCCAAAATATGCCTCAGCATCAATGGGACCTTCATATCCATGCCGTGGGGACTGATGCCCCCCTGTACCATGACCTATGTTGTCCCTTTTGAACTCAAAACTCAGAGAATGCAGAGAAGTCCAGTTTTCCTAAAATAATGCTGAAAGGTGGACTCATTTTTCCATCTCATTTTTTTTCATTTTGCATTGGTGATTCTGTATAGAATTGAAATTTGGCTTTCTCTTTCCACAGTCAAATTTCAGGTTGCATTTCTTTATGCAGCACTGGATTGTGTTAAGTGACAGCAGTTTTCTGAAGTCCTCCTGAGCTCATGTGGCAATGTTTATCACATTAGCATGATGGTTTCTCATGCAGTGCCTTCTGAGGGTTCTGAGCCTTGCCCTACAATAATTGATATTTCTCCATATTCCCTGCATTTTTTCACAATATTATGTACAATTGTATCTTGTGTTAAGAAATGTTTTTGTTTGAACTGACTTACAATTCTCTCATGTGGTTTATCACAAAGTGATGAGCCATGACCCATTTTACTTGCAGAGACTGACCCTTTAGTGCAGAAGTTCCCAGACTTTTTCTGCAGCCCTTGTAGATATGATTATTTGTGGACAAGACCAGTTTGGAACAGTGGTTGGTGGGACATTTTTGAAAGCGAGTTCATGCTTTCACAAGAATGGCAAGAGAATTTTTTGGAAGGGATTATCTTTTTTAAACAAAAATGGACAATTACTGTTTTCAGAAATACCCAGCTCTACTCAATACCAACCTTTGTATCAGCAAGGCCGATAAAAGTTACATAGTGTGTATAGTATAAGGTAGGTAGGGCTCATTAAGTGGCCAGTAAATGGAGGCACAAAGTAGAGTTTAATTTAGTGGCCAGTGAGTGAAAGTACGAAACCAGGGGTGTGTAATAATGTAGATGAATGCAGTCCTCAGTGAGCCTGTTGTAGAAAGTCCTCTGTTAACGTTATGTTAAATAAACTTCAGTAGCAGGGTCAGGCACCCTAGCTTTATCTCCATCTGGAAATCTCTCTGTAGATGTTTGAAATGTGTGGCCTTTGTATGATGTTTTATCTTCTGTTCCCTTGGTGCTAATCAGTGCTGGCCTTTCCTGCGTACCTGCTGGGCATTGACCAGAGTCGACTCCAGGACAAGCTGACCAGCCGGAAGATGGACTCAAAATGGGGGGGCAAATCTGAGTCCATCAATGTGACCTTGAACCAAGAGCAGGCCTGTTACACCCGGGACGCCCTGTCCAAGGCCCTGTATGCCCGTTTGTTCGACTACTTGGTGGAGGTCAGGGAAGCCACCACATTATTACTGAGCCTACTTTTTTGGTAGAAGTGTATAAGCTCAAAATGGTTTTCTGTTTTCCAATGTGACTAGGCCATAAACAAAGCCATGCAGAAGCCTATTGAAGAGTTCAGCATTGGAGTTTTAGATATCTATGGCTTTGAGATTTTCCAGGTAAACTTGCTCTTGTTTCCACTCTTTTTCAGTCTTTTGTGTATTGTGACACAATAACTTTTTTGAGTTGCTTGTAATAATTCTGTAGTGTTATAATATTCTGAACGATGTTTTATATATGAACCATTTTTTGTCTGGCTGCCTATCTCTGTCTGTCTGTAGAGGAATGGCTTTGAGCAGTTCTGTATAAACTTTGTGAATGAGAAACTGCAGCAAATCTTTATTGAGCTGACTCTGAAGGCAGAGCAGGTACATTTGAACCCTTCATTTTTACAAATCTTAACTTTAACTTTGACTGAGATCAGTAAATAGCACTAATGTCATCAATATATACAATGACATTACTCTTAAACGTAATATTATTGTAACAGTATAATGTGTTTTAATCATATTATTCATCAGGTCTGGTAGACCTTTAATTGTGTTTGCTATGTCTGGTCATACTGTCTCATACATCTCATGGAGATCCCTCTGTTTTCATTAGGAAGAATATGTTCAGGAGGGCATCAAGTGGACACCAATTCAATACTTCAACAACAAAATAGTGTGTGACCTCATTGAAAATAAACTGGTAAGCTCACAGAGAATCAATAACTGCACAGGCCGACATTAATCATACAGTAAAAGTATTCTGATTCGTGATTAGCCCAATCACTGTCAGAAAGGTGAGGAAAAGCCGAGTCCCCAGAATCAAACTCCAACCAACTGGTTTTGGATGACCTGGACAGAAAGGAAAGAAAGGAAAGCTGTAATATTAATATATACCAATATTTTAATATTTATCTCATGTCACCTGTGCTCTTTGCACGATTTGGTAAAGTGCCTCAGGTGAATCTCTTCTTTCATAGTTTAGTGTGGTCTTGAAACTGAATCATAAGGTTTTTTAACACTCCTATCGCATGCTGGAGTGAAAGTGTCTTTGAAACCCCCACTGGTTAAGATATTGCTAACTATTTCTACCCTGTTGCCCCTCTTTAAAACTTCCTTATAGTACATAGTAACTAATTATAAACTAACATGCATTGCAGTTATATATTTAAAGTTATATTTATGTATTCTGGAATTATTTTTATACATTTGTTACAGAGAGAGAGAGAGAGAAAGAGAGAGAGAGAGAGAGAGAGAGAGAGAGAGAGAGAGAGAGAGAGAAAGAGAGAGAGAGCATACCCTTAACAAAGACATATGAAAATAAGAATGGCATTAACATGAGAGTATTGAATAAAGTTTGGTGTCATCAAGGATGCCATCTTGTGTTTTGGATCTGTATTATTATTCCACACAGATGTTGCTACATTAAAATTAATTAACACAATGGCTATTGCATGTACAGCCCAAAATAATACTGGTAACTGTATTCAAATCTGTTCTACTAATGAAGAAATATATTTGCTGTTTCACAGTGGATGACAAATATTCATACAAAAAGAAACATGGCTTCCACCTTATAGGCGCTGATTAAAAACTAAAATAAAATGGCACTAGTGTCTTTTGACACAATAATTTAGAAAACATAATTTTTTACAACTTAGGTCAGATAATCGCTGTCTATATTGTCATGGCATGAATCTAATGTTTTTCTGAATCATCAGCATTTGGCAGCTGCTTGTTCTGTTACATAAGTGTGGAATGCTATGCTGAAGGAATGACGCAAAAATGTATTCAGTATTCTGGTGGTCTTAATGTTATGGCTGATCAGTGTATGTACATATTTTCTGAGATGATCAGGGTGAAATCTTGGCGAACATTGTATAGCTGTTTCTATATGTGCTGTGTATTGTATGTTCCTAGTTTGCTGAAATTACTTCTTTATCTCCTTTCTTTCCAACTTTAACATAAAGCAAAATATATAAACCTGAACAAAAAAAAATCAGCTTATATTATGTTCTCCTTTCTCCCTTCCTCCACAGAACCCTCCAGGAATAATGAGTGTTCTTGATGATGTGTGCGCCACCATGCATGCCAAGGGTGAAGGGGCAGATGGCACTTTATTGCAGAAGCTGCAGGCTGCAGTGGGCACACATGAACACTTTAACAGCTGGAACTCAGGCTTTGTTATCCATCACTATGCAGGCAAGGTGTGCAATGGGGTATTTAAAAAGGGGAATCAGATATGTGGCCCGTGGGGTTTTATTTATGAGCAGTGGTGTTAAAGGAACATTTTAACCCAAAGCTAGTTTGCATGCACATACAAACAAAACCATGAGTTCATGCTAATTGGATCTGCAACTGATTTTCAGTGGGATATTTAAAAATTTTTTCAGTTAGGGGCAATTCCAAGACTTAAGGTGGCATTGGGGTGGGGTGGGGGTGGGGGGGTTAAAATCTTTTTATTAGAAAAAATTCAAAATTGAGCATGTCAGGGGGCTGTGTGCCATCCTGTGCCACCCATTAAAGCTTGAACCAGACTCTATAACTTTTTACCCAAATCCCAGTCTGTCACAGCTTTAACATGTAGTCAAATAGGACAGACAATTTCCTTTTTACTTTTTTTTAAAAAAATGCCTTGACATTTGTGTCTGTGATAATCAACTGTGTTCTACAAATTTGAAGATAAAGATAATTTGGAAAAATGTAGGAATGTTCTTTTAATATTTGTTTTGGAGGGTTTTATGTTTCTCTTAAATGTCATGCCACTAATTAGACTGAGTTTTCCATCTTACCCAATATAGGTCTCATATGACATCAACGGATTCTGTGAGAGAAACAGAGATGTGCTTTTCCCTGACCTCATTGAGCTGATGCAGAGCAGTGAGCAGTGAGTATTTTCATCTATCCAGGCACTCTTCCTGGCCTCAAATGTCAAAATGTCTTCAATAAACTACAGACAGTAAAACATTTGGTTAGTGTGCAATAACTCTTTGAGTCCAGTTCATGCTAATACATTTGGCTGCCTTTCTATGGGCAACAAACCAAGAATTGCCTTCCTATAAAGGTACAATAGCCAGTTATAGTCAGTTATAGTAGTGAGCAGTGGTGGCCTAATTAGGATATTCCCCTTTGGACCTGAAGGTCGCAGGTTCAAGTCCCGTCCCAGGCACCACTGAGGTACCCTTGGTACACTGCTCCCCAGGTGCTGAGATAGCTGCCCACTGCTCCTTGTGTGCACATGTGATAGGTTAAATGCGTTCACATTTCGTTGTGGTTCTTGAGTGTGTTCACAATGACAAATAGTCACTTTCACAGTATCTCTAGACCTGTGAAATTGACACATTTTTTCTTTTTTTTTTTATAGTGCCTTCATCCGTAGCCTCTTCCCTGAAAACCTCAATACTGACAAGAAAGGCCGACCCACCACAGCTAGCTCAAAGATCAAGGTAAGAGCAACATTCTTTGACCTCTTAGTGCCCTGATCAGGAATCACTGCAAACAACAGGGCCATTTTGTTGTGCCTAGCTAGTACAAGCTAACATTAGCTAGTTAGCTTGCCTGATTTGTTAATGTCTTCCTTATATTTTGCCCTGTTGTGAAACATACAACAATCATGAATGTCTTTTGCCTAATTGCTTACTGCAACAAAGAAGGCACATTTAGGAAAAATGTACCTTTCCATTACTTTTATAACAAGGTCAGAGTTAATGACAAATCAGGAACTTACGTACTGTTTCCAAAGGACCCAGATGTAATTATATCTTTAAGGGATGTTTTTGTGCAGCTTTTAGGTCAGGAATTAGTTTTTAATGCAATTCTGACAGAGCATAAAGATACAGAAATGTAGAACAAAATGTAATTACTTCTTTTCTCCTATAATGAGGATATTATCAGTAAGGTTGACATTTTGCACCCTGTACTGTTTGTGGATTGCCATGTATGTTTAATAGTAACACCACTATTACTGTTTGTCACACCACTTTTACTGGAATTTTTGTAGCAGATGAATACCGCTGACCTATTTGCTTCCCTTTGAAGTACCAAAGTAGTTCATCAGTTATTTTGCAGAAGAACTAACTGGGTTGCTCTGTTCCACAGAGGCAGGCTAATGAGCTGGTTGATACGCTGATGAAATGCACTCCACACTATATCCGCTGCATCAAACCCAATGAGACCAAAAGATCCAGAGACTGGGAAGAGAGCCGGTGAGCCCTGAATTAATGGCCAGTCTTGTTTCAGTCCCATATCTCATTACTGTTCTGTTTCTACAGCACTGAGGACACTTTTCTGCATTTGTGGTAGTGTTAAAAAAAAGCAAAACTGTACATTTACCACAGTTAAGTGATATTATTAGACACTTTGCAGAGTAAACTCTTTTTTAAATTAAAAAACAGTATGACATTTTAGTGGTTTACAATTACTGGCAAAATTACTCCATCAAAAACAGGGTTTTAACAGCTTGCTGCATCAGTACAGAATTTATCTGCTTCTGGCTTCAGGTTTGGTTTCAACCATGGTTCAGCCAATCAGATTTTAATACTAGATTTAGAACTTTATGGCCATTACAATCTGTTGCGATGAACTGAGCATCAGAGGGCATGGGAAGGGATATTATAAGTAACTGTGATTTTAAACTGTGATTTGGAATACATCCCAAAAAAGGCTTTTATGTCACATTCAGGCAATGATGGAGAAAGTACAGCAATTGAAACAAGTGCAAAAGAAACATTGCATGATTTCATGGGCTCTTGCTGTCATGTCTCCCTGCAGGGTAAAACACCAGGTGGAATATTTGGGATTAAGGGAGAACATAAGGGTACGGCGTGCCGGCTTTGCCTACCGCAGAGTTTTTCAGAAGTTTCTACAGAGGTGAGTGAAACAGACTGGGAGCGAACTAAAGATAGGCCAAAGCTCCAAGATTTTTGGCCAATGCTGCTACAGGGCTGTGCAAAGACCATTAGAGGCACAGGTGCTCAAAAGAAAGCAGGAGTCAGGAGGTGATAAACCAAATATTTAATTCTTTGTAGGATTTGTAAATAGAGGCACAAGTGGCATGTGACATTTTACCGACCAGGTTCAGTCCTGCAAGATTTGAAATGGTTGGGTCAGTACACATATAACATGCTAAACAAATCTCAGCACAGTCACTCCAGATGTTTTGGATGTTAAGAGAAAAGACCAGATTTTGCTGCCCATGCACAAAAACACTGGCTGTTTGAATGTGTCTATTTTATAATTCAGAGCTTCCTTTTTGTTCAATAAGTCACACAATTTGTTTTAGCAACATATGCCATTAATTCCAAAACATCTTGAGTTTAGGAAATTTGTAAATTTGGGATTTAAGGTGTCCAAATTATACATTTTCCTGGAAAGTTGTAGCACAAGCACAGAAGAAAGCGCTTGCCAAAAGGATACTATGTGGGCAAGTGTTTGAGACCTCTCCCCCTTACCCCCTGCATGTGCCTGCTCTGCTGATTGGTTTTCTGTGAAGTGAAGCCTGATGGGTGTTATCCCCCTCTGATAAGTACATGGTATGCCAAAGGTATCAGATAGTGCTCTGCTACTTCATTGGTTTACAGCCCATTGCTGGAGGCTATAAACCTTTAGCTGGTGGTTTGCTTTGGACATGATGACATAAGGTCTTAGAGCATCCTATGCCATGGTCATTTCTTTTCTGTAGAGATTATGTGCAGTTGAACACCATGTTTCATGTGGAATGGGAACACCTTAAGGTAGCCGAATTTACTTATTGGAGGGAGTTGGCAAGGGCTGCCTAGTAAATTTGGACATATAGTTGTTATTATTATTATTTTCTATCATTTTTTAAAAAGTAAACATTTATGTGTGTCAAAGTGTGTGGGACAGGTGCTGTGTGTATGTTGTGTGTTCTGGAAAAGAAGAGTCTTCTCAGGTGTGTGCTTTGTCAGGTATGCCATCCTAACTCTGGAAACATTCCCATGTTGGCGTGGAGGTGAACAACAGGGAGTCCTGCATCTCCTGCGTTCTGTAAACATGGATACAGACCAGTACCAGATGGGTTGCACCAAAGTTTTTGTCAAGAACCCAGAGTCGGTATGGAACTTTACTTGACCATTCAAAAGTGATTAACCCCTGGCCACAAAAAGACAAAAAGCAATGAACTTTATATACAGGTCCTTCTCAAAAAATTAGTATATTGTGATAAAGTTCATTATTTTCTGTAATGTACTGATAAACATTAGAC
>JBBPDA010000019.1:19630206-19641945 GCA_037974385.1 Arnoldichthys spilopterus | reverse complement strand
TATATGTTACTCAAATGATTTGATATTTGATAAATTGATCATTTGTAATGAAAAACTTCAAAGCATCAGTATACATATGTGTATGTGCACACGTATGAGTTGGTGTGTGTGTATATATATATATGTGTGTGTGTGTGTGTGTGTGTGTGTGTTTATTCGTGTTTTTTTGTATATTTGTATATAGTACATTTTAAACAAATGTGTATATCATTGATTGGTTTCTACTAATACATCAGACAAACCAAATGCAAACTTATGCTTCTCTGAGGCGTTATAAAAAACATGTTTACAGTTCATCACTACCGAATAGAACTGTAATTATGCAAAAACATCGTAACAAAAATGCAGTAGAAGTTACATGGACTATGAACTACATTTACGTTTTGGCCTGTTTCTCTGATCCTACAATAATCGCCACCCGTGGGAAGTCCCGCCTCTCTGCACCTACGGTTGGTCGAGATGCGACCGGGTCTCCCTCTCAGCGCACTTCTATTGGCTCGGGAAACTATCCGTCTAGGTTTCGTGCCAGCAGTGTGGAAGGGGAGGGGCGGCGCCGGGTTTCCGGTTCTCGGCCGAAACTGCCACACAATGAGCGGGGCAGGTCCGAAACAAACTCGCCGGTAAACGGACGGAGCGCCGCCGGGGACCCGAGCACCATGGAGGACCAGGTACCGCCGACCCAGTCACATTTCCCCGTCTAATACATCCCGACCACCCCGAAGCTCTGCGGTTGTGCGCTGGGCAAAACCACGTCGGCATTCCGGAGAGCTAACACGAATGCTAATGCTAACGCTGCGCACATTACACACAAAGGAGCGGGGATTAGTTTTATTTTTGTTTATTTATTTTATTATTTATTGCGCCACCCTAGCCCAGCCTCTTAAACGGACAGAGTTGTAAACATTTCGCACCACATTAACGGCCTTAACGCGGAGTGGTCTGTCTGTATATATGTTCTGGGCTTGTTCTGTTTCTCGTGTTGTAAAGGGCAAACACAGATCTCTGCGTGCTCGGGGGCTTGTGTGTATGTTTTGCCTGCTGTAACGGGCGAACACAAAGTAGTGCGTGTGTGAGGGAGAGTGCAGGGTTTGTTGACCAGGCGTGCACGAGTGGTTGTAAAGGCGCCGATTTAAGGGGTTGCACGCGCAAGTCTGCGCGGAGGGAGGGAGAGGAGAGGAGAGGGGAGGGCAGGGGGGTCCTAAGCAGCAATCTGTCTCCATACAAGGCAATTAAATTACATTTTTTCCAGCACGAGAAACAATATTCAGAACTTACGAGCACATTATTGTTGTGCGATGTTCAACTTGACAGTGTGTTTTCATTCATCCTGCTAAATGACGTCACGTTGCGCTTTTCTGACAGTATTGTATATGTTATCAGTACTTGAACACAAAACAATTACGTGCATCATGAAAAAAACAACCTAGACCAGGTTTATAGACACAATAAACAACAACCACTGTAGTAACTGCATAGTAACAAGTAGCTGACTGGCTGTCAGACCCAGTTTGCTAGTTGTGATTATTTTTTCTATTACTTCTTAAATAGTACAGTGTGTAAACACTGATTAAATAATTCGAATTTTTCATAAATTTCATTTCAACATTTCATACTATAAAATTCGATTAGTCTGAAATTCATACTATATTGCTTCCCTTTACTGGCCATGCTTGAATGCATTACTGCTAGATTAAGCTGAAACGGACATTAAACTTTTTTGATAATGTTGACTGATATTTCCATTGCTATATTTTGTTTAAGTTTTCAAAATGAAGTCCAACGTAGAGTGAGTGAATGACTTAAATTGAAGAGGGCAATAGTTCATGAATGTGTGGTAGATCTTCGAAACCCCAGCTTTCATGTAAAAAAAAACACCATAACTCTCTCACAGCTTGTCTAGAAATGTAAGAAATATTACATTACAAATATTAAACCAGGTAAATAATGCAACATCCCAGACTTAGTGTTGCTTAAAAACTGATTTTGCCTTAATATATTTCCTAAGGGGCAAGTATCTATCTATCTATCTATCTATCTATCTATCTATCTATCTATCTATCTATCTATCTATTTAAAGATTTTTCCTGAGATTTAGAGGCAGAGATTTTAGTAAAAATGTTATTGTACGTTCATTGTCAATTGTTGCGATGAAATCAGTAACAGTAACCTTTTTTTTTTGTTATGGGTGTTTACAGGCCACATTTACGCAGAATGAATAATTACTCAAGAATTTACAGAAATGATTAACTGTAATAATCAGTGTACATTACCGATACTACTGAGTTGGCGGATATAACTTCCGGTGCATCCTTGTGAACACAATCAATCACACACAAAGTGCATCCCAACGTAACTTTTAACCCATCATCAAAAGTGCCCATGGAGCAGTGTAGCAGGGACAATACCTTGCTTAAGGGTACCTCAGTGGCCAGGACTTGAACTTTCAGCCTTCCGTTCACAAGGGTGAGGACCTAACCCTTATGCCATCACTGCCCAAGTGTTATGTATCAATCAATACATTATAACTTTGAGAAGAAGTGCAGTTATTTTCCTTGAATAAATATTTAATGTCACATCACAATTAATCATTTAACTGATCAACATACAGGGTGTGTTCCCTGTATACAACAAACTCATTCTCTGTCCTTTAAGTTCATGTTTTTCAGCCCTTGTCCTGGAGGACCCACTCCTCTGCACATTTTAGTGTTCTTTGCTTCCAGCAACACGTGATTACAACTAATCAGCTAATTGTCAAGTCTCTCCTACATTGAAGTGGGTGTGTTTGAGTAGGGGAGAAACTAAAATGTGCAGTTTATGAGTGGCCCAGGACCAGGGAGGAGATGTTCTAAATCTTATAGACCACTGTGTCTTGTATACAGAGAACAAAAAAGCAATTTTATCAAGGGCATAGCAATAGATCTTATGGGTTTCATTCCAAACAGAGCAGAAACAGTAAAGGACCAACAAAAAGAGGTTTTGCATGATCGTTTAATTCCTGTTCTAGAGGTAATCTGGTTGTGCAATAACTCTGCGCTACTGTTGAAAGTATTTCTCTAATGATAAATTGTTTCTCTGTGGTTGCTTCAAGTAATCAAATTGGATATTATAGATAGCACAGAAACCGCCATTTCATACATACATTTTATCTGTCCACATGCTGGTGGAGCTTCACTCTACATAGCATTTTCTAGTGGGTCTGTTTTTTGTTTTTCTGTCTGTTTTCCTATGAACAGGAGCCCAAAGAAACAAAACCCATATTCCTGTGACCAGCAAGTGTTGTGTGCCAGATTAGGCATCTTTTAGATTGTTAATCTACTATTAATTAAGTGTTGGTGATTGTTGATCCCTGAAGTCCAGTTTATTGGCATGATGGCTTGAGATACAATATTTTCAAAACAATTACAAGACAACTGAGCAAAGAAATCTTGATAAAGGCCAACAACCTGATCAAGTGTGTTGATAGTATCTAGATAATAAATGTACACCAATCAGGACTTAGTGGCTTTGCTTGAAATGCTTCAAATTTTTTCCTAGGTAGGTTGTGAAATAATGGATATTGAATGGATCTTATGTATGAAAATATTTCCAGATGTAGCTCTATTTGGGCAGGAACTACATCCAGAATGATCTAGACATGATTCCCAGTGAGTTGATTCAGCTACTTTGAGGTGAAGCTGTGTGCACAATTTGTTTAATCTCCACAGAACAGCACTGACAGTAGAATGAGACTCCCTGAAACAGCTGCACGTGAGTCGAAGGTCAGCATGTGCAATGCCAAGTGTAGGCTACAGTGGTGTAAACCTCAATCTCTGGAGTTGTGCCGCTCCATTCAATACCTTTTGAGATTATCTGGCATCCACAACTAATCCAACAGTAGTACCCACAGCAGTGTTCCAGCATTTAGTGTATCTGAGGAGTATATTTGAAACTTATTATAATTAATAATGAAGTCATTTTTGTGCTCACACTCTGATTTCCAAAATAATATGTAAAAACCTTTTGTTCAAATACAAAAAAAACCCCCAGAGTTTTTGTGTCATATCTTTGATCTTTTACATTAACTGTCAGTGAATCTGAGAGAAACACCTTCAGGAGATTCCAAATCAGCTGCATTGCACTGACACATTCTCCAAAATGGTACAGAAAGTTTTGCCATTGTCCTTACAGTTCTGTAATCACTGTGGGACGAGCACAGCATTATCTTATTTCCTGTTCATCATATACACTGTTGTCCTTTGGCAGAATCAGGAAATGTATCATATGAAGGAGGTTTTTGAGTAGGCCTACACAGCATGTGCTGGTCACATTTTTGGGAAGGTCAGAATTGTTGAGTCATATTTGCCTTTACAACCATGTCTTGACTATAATGCCCCAAAAATGTGTTGCAGATTAAAGTGATATGATAAACTAATAATGAAGAAAGGACAAAAGGTTCAGTTTTGAAACTTTAGAAAGCAGAAGAGATCCAAGATGGTAGTCGCTGTGTCTGTGTGCTTTGTCTCATATAAAAATCACTGCCAGTGCCAATGACATACCTGTGAAAAGTATTTTTTCTAGTAGCATTGGGCAATATTGAGAAAATTCTAATTTGTATTTTTTCCCCAAGCATATGATGGTCAGATGACATTTAAATGAAGTGAATTTGAAGAAATTTAATACAATCACACATCCGGATTACTTTATACTAAAAGAGTATCATATACACAACATTGAAAACATTAACCAGACAGACAGGAAACTGATTCCCATTAAAGAAGTTTACTATTTATTAACTCTTCATATATTTTGCAATGTCTATCAGAACGTAGTGAAAAATCCAGCAAATTACATCAGGTTTTGTGTAAGTAGACTGTCAGGCATAATGCACACGATCCGTCCAACAATATCATGGTCCACTGGTGTAGTTGAGATATTGCTGCACTTTAGATGGTAAATTATATCGCACTGTAACAGCTGCTTTCATTATACGTTACATTAGATTAACATTACTAAGGAGAGTGTTCGTTAACAAAATGTTTAACCTTTGTTCAAATAATGCAATTGCCTTAAATGACAAAATGAATGCAATGTCGATTCTCAATGGTGCGGTGTCAAATTTTTGCATTGTCATATAATGATTATGCTTGAATGATGATATAATAATTAAGCTTGAATAAGTATTTGTGATCAACAATATTATCATGATCCATGTTATAAAGGACCACGTGTGAGTGATACAGAGCATTACCCAGTTTCAGATGGCAATGTAATTACCTCATAGTTGCCAACTGCTAATTTTAATAGCTTCTAACTTTAGGGTAACTTCTAACTTGTAATTGTAGTAGTTCGTAACTTTCACGACATTCCGCACATATGGAATGCAGTTCCGTTAACGTCCTGTCATTCTCTGCATTTGTCCTGTACTGTACAGGTACTGCCAAACTAACACTGTACAATCTTTATTCTGGACATGCGTGTCCATTTTGTACTGGAGAGAAGATCTTGTATCAGTTTGTTTATTGTACCCAGGAATTTAATGTCAGACTCAAAATCTGCATTGTAATCTTTCTAAGTAGTGTTCAAAATGTCATTAATTCGTTGGTTATGAAGACGTTTTTATTGCTTAATAAGTTTTTAACTTACTATAGATTAGAGTGATTTGTAGCTTTGTTTTTTTTTTAAGTTTTAAAGTGACTATTTGTCATTGTGAACACACTCAAGCACCACAACGAAATGTGACCTCTGCATTTAACCCATCACACATGCACACGTGGCGCAGCGGGCAGCTATCAACAGCGCCCAGGGAGCAGTGTAGTGGGACGTTACCTTGCTCAAGGGTACCTCGGTAGTGCCCGGGCCGGGACACGAACTTGTGACCTTCAGTTCCGAAAGGCAGCGTCCTAACCACTAGGCCCACAAGTTTACCAAGTGTATTGTCATATAAAGGAAAAGTTCAAGTGGCATTTGAAAGAGAACAAAAGAGCGGTGATTTGCATAATTGTGGCACTAATTTAAATTATGGTTTCATTTGATCTCTGTTATCAGCCTAAAGCTAATCAGGGTCACATCTGTATTTGGGAATTTGTCTGATGCACATACTTAGTTTTAATAATGTGACTGATGCAGGTGAACACTGCATGAGGACTCTTAAAGCCCACTATGCTATACTATCCACCCTGATCAAGAATAACTGGAATTGCTGTAGCAGGCCTGCATTCAGCTGCTGCATATGCATATGCAATTGGAGTTACAGTTGTTCATGATGTAGACTGTCCCTCTTTTTCATTGCTTTTAGTATTTTTATGCTGTCTTGCCTGATAGGATGGTGCTTTAAAAATGAATGGGCTGCTTTTTTAGTATATGTTTTGATCTTATTCCTTTTAATCCTGTCTTTTTCACATCAGACTTTTGATCTCTCTTTTCTTTCGCGCTATTAGGATTGCATGTGTGTTTACCGTAGAATGCAGGTGTCATGTAGGTGTGATGGGTTTCTGTTGATCTGTTTTGTTTTCTATGTTCATTATGCTTGCTCCATGCACACCTGGCTCCTCTCTCCAGGGTCCTGATTACCTTTGGTGGTGTTTTTCAACTGAAAGAACCAACTGTCCAGAAAAAGAGTGGATATTTAAACAACTGTATGGTCTATTCGGTATGGGGCAATAGTAGCATGCCAACCGCAGTTATGGGTAGGTTGCTGCCCGTTCTCTCTGCACGACTGAAACATTTAAACGTAAAAATGTGTCGCCAATATGTCCGTTGCTTATGTCTCCGCATCTCTCGTCTTTGCTAGAAACCACAGTCAGAACAAAACTGTGCATCTGGAACCTGACACTTGCTCCAAATGTGCTTGATGTGTGTTTCGCATATGTTTCAGCAGCTTGACGCAGATTGTGTGTTGTCTGTAAAGCCACTACTGCGTAAGTAGATTGCACATTTCATTAAGCATCAAACAGTTTCTAAGAATCTTAGTCAGATCGTCTGACTATCACATATTTTCAGTCATATTGGCAGGTTTACAATAGGGCTCATAGTTTTCCCTTTGGTGCCAGGCAGAGTAAGTGCCCTGTAGAAACTGTGGACTTGCCTAGTATGGCACTGTGTGTATGTGTGTGGGGAGGTTGCAGTGTGTGTCTGGGGCTTTAAGGGCATTACAGAGACACAACGGATAAGGCTGACACCACTGAGAGGATTGGACTCTGTCTCTGGCTCTCGCATTCTCTCTCTTTCTGTTTCCTTGTTTGTCTCTTTTGTACAATCTCTCTTTCTCTCGCTCTCTCTTGCTTTCTCTCTTTTTCTTTCTCTCTTTCTCTCTCTCTCCTGCTCTTTTGGTCACAGTTTTTTCTTCTGTGCTCTGTCTCTCTCACCCTCTCTTTTTTTTTCTCTTTCTCTGTTGTTCGGTCTCCTCCTTTCTGTCTCAGTGAGGAGTAAAGAAGGACTAAAGCAGCCGGGGTCCAGACTGCTGGTCATGCAGAGGCTTTTCTAAGGGCGTTTCTGACCTTTCGCTCCTTCTATTGAATTCCACCATTATTAGCGGTTTTCCTGCTGACAGTGCTGGCTAGTCTGATGGCTGAGTGATGAGGAGAAAATTAATTATCATGCTTTTAATGCATTTAAACATTGTTTTAGACAATGACATTATAATTATCATAATATGCAGCGAAATCTTTATGCACGTTGTTGGTTTTGGTTTGAGTGTTTTTTTAGAGACATTTTTTATCGTGTCAGGTTCTTTTATTCTTAATTTCATCTTTTAAAATTTGTATTTAGTATTTACATGTTGTCTATGTAAAATAGAACCATTTAGTTACAAATTAGAAAAAACTGTATAAATAAGTGGAGAAACAAACACAAATTACTTCCACACAGGTGTAATGCACAATGCAGTTAAGCTTGACCATGCTCTGTGGTGTATAAAACCCCAGCTTACCTCAATTTTGGGTCAAGATGGCAAGAGAAGAAGCACTGACTTACTACGGGATGGTTCGTTACTGGGCCATGGATGGCATGAGCTATAGTCATAAACCGTGCTCAAAGGCTGTTTCAGTAGGAACTGGTACAAGTAGCAAGAAGGTCTATGGGACAGACATTTGGTTGGTCATGAAGGCTTTGGAAAAATTTATTATTAATAAGGTTATTGATAATTATATTTTTCATTATTTAAAACGTATATTTTACAGCGACGCTCTTAATATTCAGGACAGTTTACTGTAGCGCTAGAGTGGTGCAACAAGCCCAAGGCCTTCCACACAGAGTCTGAATAAACAAACAACAACAACAAAAAAAACAGAAGTTTTGAAAATATGCACACTAACACCATGGCTGACTTTTACAACAAAAAGTGTCATTTACAAAATAAGTGTAAGTTACTACTCAGTGGATTTTCTTGTCTGTTTTCCTTGCGCAAATGTTTGATAAAAAATCAAACCAGAGGGAACGGCTCAGTCCGTTAAATGTTGCATCTACTTTTATCCATAAAGAGTTCAGTTTGGAAAGACCTCACCATGATTAATAAATAGATAAAAGACAAAACTAAAATAAAAAATTAAAAGAATTAAAACTAATAAAGAAAATAAAAACTAATACTAATAGTGAAAAGTCCTGTTACTGGATGTAAAGCATACATAAAGAGAACGAAACAGGCCCCAGGGCTTGACCTCTGTAGTGGCTGTGTCCAGTGGCTCCATTGGAAGTACTTTTAATGGGAGTGGTCAAGATGACCTTGAGCCCCCACCCATACTCACAGATGAGTATGATATGGTATAAATCTAATAGTATGGGCTTGGCGGTTAACGGAACTGCATTCCATATGTGCGGAATGTCGTGAAAGTTACCAGTCATTTCCACCACCACCATCAAAACGCCAACTGACACAATATCTTTTGAAAGAATGATGTTCTAGATACTTGTGGAATGTATGCCTCATCAAAGCTTTTCGTATGGTTTGTGGTGGCCCAGCACCTGTTGGCGTGTGTGCCCACAAGTTTGAATAAAATAATCATTTTAAAAATCACAGACAAAGACCAGAGGAGCAATTCCAGCGATAAAGGGCAATGGCTTGACCAACACTTACACAGACACTTTCTCTAACTCCCAGCTCTTTCTCTCTCTCTCTCTCTCTCTCTCTCTCTCTGTATCTCTCTCTGTATCTCTGTCTCTGTGTATCTCTCTCACTCTCTCTGTATCTCTCTCTCTCTCTGTATCTCTCTCTGTATCTCTGTATCTCTCTCTCTGTATCTCTGTCTCTGTGTATCTCTCTCACTCTCTCTGTATCTCTCTCTCTCTCTTTCTCTCTCTCTCTCTCTCTCTCTCCTCCCCTCCTCTGTCCGTCCTCAGTGCACGGTGCAGGTGAAGTTGGAGCTGGGCCACCGTGCTCAGCTGCGAAAGAAGGCCACGTCTGAGGGCTTCACTCATGACTGGATGGTGTTTGTGCGAGGGCCGGAGAACAGCGATATCCAGCACTTTGTGGATAAAGTCATCTTCCGCCTACACGACAGCTTCCCTAAGCCCAAGAGAGGTAGGCTTCAGCTTCGAACAGATCACTTACATTTAACCCACCGAAAAGTCTAATGCGTACAATAATACTTGAACTGTAGGTAGATCACATTAAGTGATGACCATGCTATTCAGAAATACTGCAGGCATGTTTTTAATATTCTGTAATAGCGTAAATAAAATACAGAATACTTTTTAACATTATATATATAACCTTTAATGGTATTTTGTGATATTTTAGTCTGGATTTTTTCCCTTTTCAGATATTTAGTAATAGTAATAATTGATTAAATTGTAAATATACCATAGTTGTGTTTTTATACTTTGTCAAAAATAGGCACTTTTGAGACAGCTTGATTTTAACTTTATTCTTTCTTGTCTACATCTGCAACTGAGCTTGTACAGAATCTTCCTTCTTTGTGGTAAACGATGAAGACATAAGGGAGGGGCGTGTAAAAATCAGTTTGAATCCCCTCCATCCTGAACTTGTGTGTCATTAGACCGTTGGTATTTTAGAGTTGGAAGTAAAGGCTGTGGTTGGCCTTGTTGGTGGTTTTCTTAGTTTATCTTTTCCAGGAGTGAGTGGTTATTCTAAATAAAGGCTGATTGTGATGATCTAAGGTTTTTCTGCTTTGTTTTGCAGTGTGTAAAGAGCCACCATATAAGGTAGAGGAGTCAGGCTATGCAGGATTCCTAATGCCTATAGAGGTCTACTTTAAAAACAAGGTGAGTGCACATGGTGGTGTTTGCTCTTGCTCTCTCGCTCGTCACTCTCTCTCTCTCTTCATGCTCATGCTCTTCTCCTCTGTCTTTTGCTTTCTCAAGTTCTCTTTCTCTGCCCTCCCCTTTTGCTCTCAGATGTATCTCTACCCAGTGGTATGCATGAGGCGGGCTTATATAGACGTAATGCACATTCATTCATTCTGCCACTGCATAGCTGGAGGGTACTTGTCTATGGAGACCGATAACACTGACTGATAAACTCTACACTGGGTGGTCTACAAGCCTTCCGCTCTGTTAGTACTTGCTCCCCTTAGTACTTACCATCCCAAGCATACCATTATCTGCCATTTAACAGTATCAGTTACGGTAGGTTTAAAAAAGAAAGTTCCTGTTGCCCTGACCTGCTTTTGACAGTCTAAAGATTCCCAAGTGCACAGAAAAACAGTCATGTTTTCATTTGATCATTCATTCTAACCTTTGCTTTTCTACACTTTATCTTTATGAATTGTAGATAGGATTTTAATAGTTACTTCCTTAACTCTTGTGCATAAGCCCGGAGAGTCGGGTAAAATAATGTTGTATATACCTGATATTGCATCTTTTATGAGACTGTTGTGTTCTCTTCTGCTTTTATTACATTTAAAATAAAAGAATCCAGAATTTCAGAATTTCTTACAGAATTTCACACATTTTCAGATGGGAAAAGTGCTGCTCATTTAATTGTATGCATTTAAACCATCCATTCAAAAGCAGAAGCACACCATAAACCACACATACTGTTAACTGTCAGGCCCTAGATCTGTTAGTAGGTGCACTTAAATTAAACAAAGATCTTTTAAAAAAAAACATGAATTAAACCAACATTGCAATATGTTAGTATCACAATACACTAGCATAGATAACATAATGCCCAACCGTGTGCAGCAACTCTGTTAAATACCAGTGTAAACTTGTTACTTGTTTGTTACATTATAACTCATAATGTTAATCAATACAGGAAGAACCGAAAAAGGTGCTCTTCAATTATGACCTGTTCCTGAACTTGGAAGGAAACCCGCCTGTGAACCACCTGCGCTGCGAAAAACTCACCTTCAACAACCCAACGCGTGATTTCCGCCGGAAACTGGTCAAAGCTGGCGGAGTAAGTAAAAGACTTTTTTTCTTTCCACTAATGGGTATAAATATAAATACTCTAAGCTTGTGGGCGACATAGTTGTCGATTGTAGTCCATCAGTCAAGATAGGCATAGAGTCTAAAGTTTACTTCTTTGACTTTCCACAGGAGTAATGCAAGTTTATAACCCACCAATTAGCCTTGTGCAAACTGCATGTCTAAATCTCTCTCCCCCTCCCTCCGTCTCTCCCTCTCTCCGTCTCCCCCTCTCTCACTCTCCCACTCCCTCTGTGTCTCTTTCACTCTCCCACTCCCTCTGTGTCTCTTTCACTCTCCCACTCCCTCTGTGTCTCTCTCACTCTCCCACTCCCTCTGTGTCTCTCTCACTCTCCCACTCCCTCTGTGTCTCTCTCACTCTCCCACTCCCTCTGT